>CM034315.1:21847866-22049775 GCA_019925795.1 Dendrobium chrysotoxum | reverse complement strand
GTTAAGAAATTGATCTTCTCCATCTCAAATTGATCTAATTTTTCTATTGACTAAACTCATCTACCTAATTGTTATATTGAAGTTTGAATAGGGGTTTATAGAATTTGTTAATGACTTCCAATGGCGTATCTAAGAGTTTACTCTAGGGTGCAAGTCCAAGACTACCAATGAGGTCTCTATGCCTTTTAGGGTTGTGCACCCTTAGACAATTTATGATAATAAGAAGTTGACGAGAATTATTAATTTTTATTTTTTATTTCACATGTTTACTTGTGTACATTCAAAATTGGATCTTCCTCTATGTTCACTTCTATGAAAAAGACATAGGGGCATAATAAGAATCATCACATTTGGCGTTGGATGGAGAAAGCAAGGAACTTGGCTGGTGAATTGACCATGGTGGCTATGAAGGATGCTTGTAAGTTTAAGCATCCTCAGACCTTTCCACTATTAAGTGGTAGCATGTTTCATCATGTCTCTATTACTCTATGGGTGGGAGGATGTCAGGGTGTTTATTAGTCACCATTTCAATCATTTGATTTTAATATGAAAGATTCACGTTATGAGAAAAAGAGAGTCAAATAGTCTATTGTAAGGTGTGGTGCATAGAAGCACCGATAGCTTCAAACAATATAAGGTAATTTTTTGAAAAGCATGAAAGACATGATTAACAAAAGCATTTAGATAAATATTTTGAAGGAAGATGCTACAAGTCCTATGCATTGGTTTAATCTAGTGTAAAAGCTAGGAGGAGGTTCTCTATATAGCTTATTTTTTTGCACTAACTAATGGAAACCAAAGGATCTTTAGGATTTCTTTAGTGCATTCATATATCATTTTTTGGTTGGTGGATAACATTATCAGGTCCTCATGTCACAAAATTTTCATCCTTAGTTACTCAAATATTATCATCACTGAGTTCCACTACATCATTAGATGTCACATCTGTTGCAAATCTGGTTTCAAAAAGTACAATTTTGATGATGACAAACATGTTTGTATTCTGTTTTTCTTGGCTAACCCATTTCATGTATAAAAGATCAAAAGCAACTCAAGCCAACTCAAGATCGGGTCCAAGTGTGTCTAAATGTAATGTTTTCCTTTTTCTTGAGTTAATTATAATGTAACTGATCCCCTAGCTAAGTAACCTTGCACACACACTCAGGGGGAGAGCTTGAGTGAATTAGAGTTTCTGTTTAATTTTTTTTCAGATCGTCCTGGATGATATTCACATCATCCTAGATGATCAAGTGAAAACAGAAACCCTAATTAGGGTGACCAAGTTAAGTCTGTTTGATTAAGACGATCATCTTGGACGATCCGTACATCGTACGGGATGATAGGCTCAAATCAAAAATTCTCAACCGCCAGATCAAGTTAGGCAAGTTTTATTTTTAGAGATTTGATCTGATCATCCTGGACGATACGTGTATCATCCTGGACAATCCAGTATAATTATCCTAAATTAGTCTGGTGATTAAGGAAAGCAATTAATATTTAATTGATACGATTACATCGTCTGGGATGATCGTAAGATCGTCCGGGACTATCATGATCGTCTAGTGTGTTTCAGCTGTACGTCCAGAGCGGTGATCAGGACGATTTTGGCACTTTTTGAACTAATCGTACAGGACGATATCCCTATCGTCCTGAATAATCAAGTCATTTTTAGGTCGTCGAGCACAAGTTTCTCTGGACAACCATAGCAATCTTCTGGACGAAATTCTTGAATTTTCACCAATCGTCCCGGACGATCGTAGAATCGTACGGGACGATTTGAACAACTTTTTCCACTGATCGTCCAGAAGAGCCAGATCGTCCAAGCTGAAACATGTGATTTTGAACTAATCGTACAAGACGATATCGGCCGACCAGTTGAGATTTAGGACAAATTTTAGCCCTCCTATAAAAGATCTTTTTTTCCAACAAGAAAAATCTTTTACCACTTTCCTTTACAGAGAAACCCTAGAGAGAGAGAGTTTGGGAGAGAGAGAGGATCTTGTAAGGGGGAGTTTTTGAGAGATTCACAAAGGTTGCTCCAAGTAAGGATCAGAGTCCTCTTCTTCGTTCATCGTCTCTCATCTTGTTGGTGTTTTCTATGGGAGGATCGTTTGCAAGAAGATCTGGGTTCTCTGCCCGCTTCAGGAGGAAGCGAAAGGAGTTCAGGTTCTCTGCCTGCTTTAGGAGGAAGCGAAAGGAGTCCGAGGTTCTCTGCCTGCTTCAGGGGAAGCGAAAGGAGGTTAGGTTCTCTGCCTCACCGTATCGGTGGAAAGGAGTTTTTGTACAGGCTTCTCCGCCTTGCTGTGGGAGCAGAAGGAGAGTCACTTTGAGTTAGTGTAATACCCAGAGGGGAGGCTCCGGGGAGTGGACGTAAGTCGAGTTGACCGAATCACTATAAAATCTGGTGTGTTCTTTCTGATTATTTTCTGCACTTTAGTTTTCTGTGATTATCTACTTGGGTGAAATCTGTGGTTGAACTTTTCGTTTATGTGTTTACTTGTTTCCACTGCAAATCATCTAAAAGATTTTTTACTGTTGCTCTCAAATTTTTAAATAACCAATTCACTCCCCTCTTGGTTAGCCTCGGGACTAGTTCATTAGGGCTTAACATCCCTATCGAACTTTCAAGTGGTATCAGAGAGAGATTCATAAAATCTAGTTTTGAAAAACTTTTAAATTTGATATATGGCTAACTTTGGTAATCATAATACTGCTGAATGTTATTCAATTACACGACCGCCATTATTTGATAACATACCTTTTGATTTTTGGAAAATTTGCACATCCACTTTTCTTCAATCAATCGATTATCGCATGCGGATTCTCGTTAAGGATGGCTATGAACCAGCGTTTAGAATGATTAACAATGTTAAAACTGAACTGCCTTTCACTGATTGGATATTTGATGATCGTGACTTAGCCCAACTGAATGCCAAATGTTTGAACTATTTTTTCTGTGCTTTAAAATCTGAGGATTACATGTGTGTTTCTACTTATACAACTGGCAAAGAAATTTGGGATAGATTATGCATCACTTATGAAGGTACAATTGAAGTCAAACAGTCTAAGTTAAACATATTGCTGCATGACTACGAACTTTTTCACATGAAATCTACTGAATCCATTTCTGAAATGTATACGAGTTCACTCAAATTGTCACTTCTTTGCATGCCTTAGGAAGAGAACTTACAAACTATGAAAGAGTGAACAAAATTCTTAGGTGTTTACCTTCTTCGTATGATGCTAAGATAACTGCAATCACTGAATCTAAAGATTTGAATACTTACTCTATTGATAGCTTACTTGGATCACTTATTGCTTATGAGAAAGGGGTGAACCAAAGACAGCTTGATGCAGGTGAGAAGAAGGAGAAAACAGTGGCACTGAAGGCCAAAGAGAGTGATACTAGTACTTTCGGATCTGATAGCGATGATGTTGCCTTAATCACTAGGCAATTCAAAAGCTTTCTAAGGAAGAAACATAAGAACTTTCAGAAGTGGAACAAGGGTAAGTCCAGTAAAAAATTAAAGGTTCATCTGATATTATTTGTTTTAAATACAGGAAGCCTGAACACATTAAAGCTGATTGTCCTACACTTAAAGCTCACCTAAGCAAGGAGAAGGGTGAGGAGAAACACAAGTTCAGAAAGGATAAGAAGCAGATTCAGAAGGCATTCAGGGCAGATTCTGCATCCGGCTCCTCTGAGACTGAAGCTGAAGAGGAGGAAATCAATTTGTGTCTTATGGTTGATGATCATCCTGGTCAGTCTGACCAGGAAGAGGTACGTGAGCTTACTTACGATCAATTATTTGAAGTGTCTGAAAGAATTCATGCATCGTATAGGAAGCTCAAGAAAACTCATGCTAGCCTAAAACTAGAACTTCTAAATTTACAAAAAGAGCATGAAATTTTAATTAAAGATTATTCTACTGTTGATTGCAATCACATGTCTTTACTTGATAAATTTGATGAGCTGAACAAGAAGCATTCTGATTTAATTGTTGAACATGATTTACTGAAAATCTCGCATGTTGATTTAGAGAAAGCTTTCAAAGAATTGGACAATATGGCATGTGAAGTGGAGAGTAGCAATGGTGCATTGAAATTTGAAATTGTAAGTCTTAACAAGGAGAATAAATTTTTAAGAGTAAAAATAAGTGTTTTTGAGAAAAATGAAACACCTTCTACGTTTACACAGTTTTATGCACCTCCACCTTTTGAAGAATCTATTTCAAAACCATCAAAGCATGTTTCATACAAATCTAGGAAGATGCACTATCACCCACGTAGATTAGTTAACCCTTTTCATGGTGTTAGATATTTTTTTATGGCATGTTAGGATATATTTCTCACACCTGCACTATTCACCGTAGTGCACATTGGGTGTGAAGGCCTAAATTGCCTGTTTCACAGCACAGCACACATGCATTGCATTCTTCTTTTCATAAGAAGGAACCCAAATCTGTTTGGGTTCCTAAATCTGACATTTGATGATTGTGTAGGTGTACTCTCACACAAGACCTCGTGAGAGCATGTGGTACCTGGACAGCAGATGTTCAAGACACATGATTGGAGATGCAAATTAGTTCATTTTGCTAGAAGCCAGGGTTGGAGGCAAGGTTACACTTGGAGATAATACCACCAGGAGGGTGGAAGGTTCAAGTATAATTGGTGATTCAAAGAATTTTATGATTGATAATGTTTTGTTTATAGATGGATTGAAACACAACCTATTGAGCATCAGTCAGCTCTGTGATAAAGGATACAACATCAAATTCCTGCCCACTTGCTGCATTTTAAACTTAAATGACAAAATTATTTTGCAAGGACAAATGATCAACAAGGTCTATATGCTAGATGTAAGTTGCTTTAAAGCTAATGTTTCAATTTACTTAAAAACTACTGCTGATGAGTCTTGGTTGTGGCATAGGAGATTGTGTTATGCTAATATGAAAATCCTTAGGAGAGTCACCCAAACGGACTTAGTTAGAAGTGTCCCCAAGCTTAAGTTCACTAAGGACCACCTGTGTGATGCCTGTCAATTAAGGAAGCAAGTCCAGTCCTCCTTTCACTCTGTTAAGGATATTAGCACCTCTAGACCTTTAGAAGTCCTTCATATGGATCTCTTTAGACCCATTAGCACTACCAGCTTAGGGGGGAAAGTTTATGGTTTTGTGATTGTTGATGACTACTCGAGGTTCACTTGGATTAAATTTCTGTCATATAAATCTGAGTCATTTAATGAATTTAAGTCCTTCTCCACTTAGATTTAGAGAAAGTTAGGTTGTGAGATCTTGACTATTCATAGTGATCATGATGGAGAGTTTGAAAATGTAAAGTTTGGAAGTTTCTGTGAGGAGCAAGGGATTAGTCATAATTTTTCAGCTCCTAGGACCCCTTAGCAGAACGGGGTAGCTGAAAGGAAGAACATAACCTTAGTGGAAGCTGCTAGAGCCATGCTTGCTGAGTATTCACTTCCAAAATACTTTTGGGCTGAAGCGGTGAACACTGCATGTTCTGTGCTGAATATGATGAATATTAGATCAAATCTAAACAAGACACCTTATGAGATCATTAATGGTAGAACTCCAAACCCATCCCACCTCCATGTCTTTGGCTGTAAGGTTGTCATTCTGAACAACGGGAAATCATCCGTAGGAAAGTTTGACCCCAAATCTGATGAAGGAGTGTTCTTAGGCTATTCTAGTGTGGGGAAATCCTTTAGGGTGTTTAATAAAAGGACTTTGGTGGTGGAAGAGACAACTCATGTGGTGTTTGATGAATCTGATCCTAAGGTGACTAGAGATGAGGAAGAAGAAGAGGAAGGGGAGATTACCCAAGGGGTTAAAAAAGCAAATCTGGAGGAAAGGGTAGAACCTCAAACCACTTTGCTTAGAGATTAGAGATATTCTTCTAGTCATCCTAAAGAACTGATCTTAGGAGACCCTTCTGAAGGTGTTAGGACTAGGCATGGACTTAGGAAGGAAGTAAACCACTCTGCCTTTATCTCAATGACTGAATCCACCAATATCAATCAAGCCGTTTCTGATGAGTTTTAGATCTTAACCATGCAAGAGAAATTAAATCAATTTGTAAGGAACAATATTTGGGAGTTAGTAGAAAGACCTAGGAATCAAAGTATAGTGGGAACCAAGTGAGTCTTTAAGAATAAGATGAATGATTCTGGTGTGATGGTTAGGAATAAGGCAAGATTGGTGGCCAAGGGGTATAATCAGATTGAAGGGATTTATTTTGAGGAGACCTTTGCCCCTGTAGCTAGATTGAAAGCCATTAGAGCGTTACTAGCCTTTGCCTGTTATAAGGGATTTAAGCTGTTTTAAATGGATGTCAAGAGTGCCTTTTTAAATGGGGTAATAAAAGAGGATATTTTTATAGAACAACCCCTAAGTTTTGAGAGTTTCTAATATCTAAATCATGTTTATAAATTAAAAAAGGCATTATATGGATTGAAACATGCACCTAGAGCTTGGTATGAGAGGCTTAGCACATTCTTGTTAGAAAGAGTTTGTTAACTGGAGCGTAGACACCACCCTTTTTCTAAGAAGAGTAGGAGATGATTTACTCATTGTCTAGATCTATGTTGATGATATAATTTTTGGATCTTTTGATAAATATTTATGTGATGAGTTTTCTAAAATAATGAGTAAGAGTTTGAGATGAGTATGATGAGAGAATTATCCTATTTTTTGGGGTTTAGCATAAGGTAAATGGATGATGGAATATTTCTCAATCAATCTAAATACACTAAGGATATTTTAAAGAAATATGAAATGGACAAAGCCAAGCCAATCAACACTCCCATGAGCTCCTCTGTTCAGTTAGATAAGGATTCAAGTGGAAAATCTATTGATCAGAAGAAGTATAGAGGAATAATTGGATCACTGCTTTACCTGACTGCTAGTCGACCTGATATCATATTTAGTGTTTGTCTTTGTGCTAGATTTCAAGCTGATCTTAAACAGTCCCACCTGACTGCTGTTAAGAGAATTCTTAGATATCTTTTAGGGACCCCAAACCTAGGAATCTGGTACCCTAGGCACAACACCTCTTTTGATATCATTGGATATTCTGATTCTGACTTTGCAGGGTATAGGGTGGATAGAAAGAGCACTTCTAAAACTTGTCAATTCAGAGGACAGTCTTTAGTCTCCTGGTTTAGTAGAAAATAGAACTCAGTTGTACTTTCTACTACTGAAGCTGAGTACATTGCCTTAGGAAGTTGTGTGGCCAAAGTTCTTTGGTTGATGCAACAAGTCTTAGATTTAAGATTACCTGTGGGCACAATTTCTGTTTTTTGTGATAATACTAGTGCCATCTGCATTTCTAAGAATCCAATTCAATATTCTAGAACCAAACACATTGATATAAGGCATCACTTCATTAGGGACCATGCTACGAAAGGGGATATTGAGCTACATCATGTAGCAACTAAAAATCAGCTTGCTGACATATTTATTAAACCACTGGCCTTTGACTCATTCAGCATTTTAAGGACCAAATTATGTGTGATTGACATAAATGCTTGATTATGATGACTGCTGATTTCTGATTTGTCTGTTTCTCACTCTGTTTCTGTTAGTTAGCTATCTGATTTGATTATCTGTTTTCTGTTATTTTTGTTTTTTTACTGATTTCTGTTTTAGCCTAGGTGTCAGTTTGATTTGAGTATTTATTTTGATGTAATTTTTGACTTGTCTTTTATTTACTATTTTATCTCTTTCAAAATCAGATCACTACTCACTACTACTGATAAATTGGATTTCTGACTGAGAGTTTTGCCTTATTTTTTATTTGAAAGCTGGTAAGCAGTGATTGATTCCAGTGGATCTGTTAAAGGGAAGAAATATTGATGATTGTTTCTCTTCCTCTAACTCCTTTCTGGTGTATTATTTCGTTTGGACAAAAATCTTCTTCAAAATTAAAAAATTTGCTTTTAAAATAGAGATTTATTTTATCTTTCTACAGTAATCTACCTCATATAAATAGTATTTTTAAAGTCTTGAGTCATTATTATAATTTTTGAACCAAGTGATTGCACTTATTATACGATGTATGGTTTTTATTTTGTGAATTACTCTTCCTTATTATAGAGAGTAAGCTTTGGCATCTCTTATGACTGGAAGGTAATTTTATAGTTGAGATCCGTTAACGATTTTGAGAGGGAGAAATCTCACAAAGATGCGCAGTGCACCAAACAAATTGAAAAAGAGGCACAAATGAGCCTAAAGCTGAAAAAGATGTGAAATGTCGCCAATCTAAAAGATACACAAAGTGTATTAAAAATTAAAAGATGCGCAAAGCGCCAAACAAATTGAAAAAGAGGCATAAAATGAGCCCAAACTAAGCTTTCTTCCCTTTCAGATCGTTAAATGTCTTAAAAAAATTCGTGCGCCACTTAATATTTTCAAAAGCTTGTTTGAAAATCCTGATTTTTTATTTCTTACTTTGTCATACTATTATATCAGATATTTTTCTGGAACGAGGTTTGAAAAGATCTCTTTTCGAATCTAATTTTTTTTCTTCTGAATTGGATTTTTGTTTTGAAAGGGATTTGCATCTATAAGGTGTCCGAGGTGGGAGTTACGAAAGTCAGTTTTCCAACTTTTTTTGGATTTCAGTGTTGTTGATCGTCTTCTTATTGATTTTTTAGATTTAAAATCAAGAGAAAATTCTAATTTACTGGAGCAGATCGATTAAAAAATTATCGTTATTTTTTGTGTTCTCATTTTGAAGTTTTATTTACTCTGCTTTTATTTTTCATTTTACTGTATGTGTTTTTTGTGCTATTTTTTGTCTGTACTGTTGTGTCTGTTCATCCTCCTTTTTGTGATGTCAAAAGGAGGAGTCAGTTGTAGTAGTTTTGTATTTTATGTATTAATCTTGGTTTGTATTGTTTATTTCATTTGTAGTTATTTTTTTGTACTGTTTTAGTTGTTCAGTGAAATTTAGAAAAATATTTGTTTTTCATATATACGTTGATTAACTCCTGGTTGTTTTATTTTAAACTACTGTACGGATGTTTGTCATCATCAAAAAGGGGAGATTGTTGCAAATCTTATTTCAAAAAGTTCAGTTTTGATGATAACAAATATGTTCGTATTCTATTCTGCTTGGCTAGCCCATTTCAGGTACAAAAGATCAAAAGCAACTCAAGCCAACTCAAGATCGGGTCCAAGTGTGTCTAAATGTAATGTTTTTTTTTCTTGAGTCAATTTTAATGTAATTGATCCCCTAGCTAAGTAACCTTGCACACACACACTCAGGGGGAGAGCTTGAGTGAATTAGAGTTTCTGTTCAATTTTTTTTTAGATCGTCCTGGACGATATTTACATCGTCCTAGACAATCAAGTGAAAATAGAAACCCTAATTAGGGCGACCAAGTTAAGTCTGTCTGATTAAGCCAATCGTCCTGGATGATCCGTATATCGTACGGGACGATAGGCTCAAATCAAAAATTCTCAGCCGCCAGATCAAGTTAGGCAAATTTTATTTTTAGAGATTTGATCTAATCATCCTGGATGATACGTGTATCATCCTGGACGATCCAGTACAATCATACCTAAATTAGTCTGGTGATTAGGAAAGTAATTAATATTTAATTGATACGATCATATCGTTCGGGACGATCATAATCGTCTAGTGTGTTTCAGTTGTACGTCCAGAGCGGTGATCAGGACAATTTTAACACTTTTTGAACTAATCGTACAGGACGATATCCGTATCGTCCTGAACGATTAAGTCATTTTTAGGTCATCCAGCACAAATTTCTCTAGACGACCAGAGCGATCTTCTGGATGAAATTCCTGAATTTTTATTAATCGTCCCGGACGATCGCAGAATCGTACGGGACGATCTAAACAATTTTTTCCACTGATCATCCAGAGGAGCCAGATCGTCTAGGCTGAAACAGGTGATTTTGAACTAATCATACAGGACGATCTATAGATCGTCCTGGACGATATCGGCCGACCAGTGAGATTTAGGGCAAATTTTGAGCCCTCCTATAAAAGATCTTTTTCTTCCAACAAGAAAAGTCTTTTACCACTTTTCTTTACAGAGAAACCCTAGAGAGAGAGAGAGTTTGGGGGAGAGAGAGGATCTTGTGAGGGGGAGTTTGTGAGGGATTCACAAAGATTGCTCCAAGCAAGGATCGGAGTCATCTTCTCCATTCATCGTCTCTCATCTTGTTGGTGTTTTTTGTGGGAGGATCGTTTGCAAGAAGATCCGGGTTCTCTGCCCGCTTCAGGAGGAAGCGAAAGGAGTTTAGGTTCTTTGCCTGCTTCGGGAGGAAGCGAAAGGAGTCTGAGATTCTCTGCCTGCTTCAGGGGGAAGCAAAAGGAGGTTAGGTTCTCTGCCTCACCGTATCGGTGGAAAGGAGTTTTTGTACAGGCTTCTCCGCCTTACTGTGGGAGCAGAAGGAGAGTCACTTTGAGTTAGTGCAATACCCGGAGGGGAGGCTCCGGGGAGTGGACGTAGGTCGAGTTGACCGAACCACTATAAATTCTGGTGTATTCTTTCTGATTATTTTCTGCACTTTAGTTTTCTGTGATTATCTGCTTGAGTGAAATCTGTGGTTGATCTTTTCATTTATATGTTTACTTGTTTCCACTGCAAATCATCGAAAAGATTTTTTACTATTGCTCTCAAATTTTTAAATAACCAATTCACCCCCCCCTCTTGGTTAGCCTCGGGACTAATTCATCAGGGCTTAACATCCCTATCAAACTTTCAACATCAAAGTTTTATAAACATTCTCAGAGCCATGAGTTGTCCTGTGTTGATATGCTGTATGATGTGGGTTGTGCCTCATTATCTTATTCTAATGTGCATTGGTCGAGGACTCAAGCTCATCCTTCTCACATATCTGGTGGGAAGATGTTATGGCAACCTAAGAAGGTAACAACTTCTATTGTTGCACTAGATAGTGTAATGAATGGTTTAATAGAGGAGGAAAATGAATAATATAATGGATGTAATAAAATTTCACATGTAAATAACTATGAGGATCTCACACCCGTTAATATGTGATTTTTATCTGTTGACCTCATTTTTGGTACTAATTCAATTTGATCTTCCATGATTAGGTGTAAGTCCCCACCTCAGGCTTCATTTTCATATGATCATCTACTAGTAGTGGAGCACGCCCTTCATGGCACCACTTTAACTTTCTAATCTTTAAGGACAGGTATAAGTCACCGTGCTTTCTTTTCTTAAGATTAGTTCTACTAGTGGTGGAGTATGCACTTTAGCTAGGTGATTCAGTACACTGGCACCTGAAGCTGTAGCCCTGTACTATAGCCAGGTGATTCAATACACTACCTAGCTCAGTGCTTTGGTACCTAGTGACCATCACTTGATTTACTTTATCTAATCATCAAAATCACCTAAATAATTATCATTGATATGAATGAATCAAACTCAATCAATCAAATTCAAAACTGCATTTAAATCTAGAATTCCATACCAGAATTCAAGGTTAAGGGCCCTTATCCTATAACCCTTTTTGGGTGATTTTTCAATCACCTCAAAACCTAGTTAAATGACTCCTGATTCATTATCTATCAATTACATATTGATTAGGTATGTCCCTAGGGTTAACTCTCCAAATATGAGGCCAATCTAAGACCTCTAACTCCCAAAATTTGATTAAAATCTAATATTGTAAAACCTTTAAATATTTATAACCTATACCAATGAACCTTCCGCCTTATGAAATTTGATCTTGGGACCTTCCCAAAAACCACCCTTGACCATGTCCATAACCCTTGTTATGATATGCCAAACATTAAACTGCTCTTTAGTGGACCCAGGTTGACTCAGAGTTGACCATGGGCCTATTTGACCAAAATGCCCCTTAAGGAGAAAATTGGAATTTTCTCCAAACTTCAATATGGCCACTCCACATCAAGCTATGAAACCTTCTCCAATATATCCTAAACACCTCTAGGAATGCATTGGACTCAAATTCAAGCCTTGGTCATGCATGGTTGACCAAGTTGACTCATGTTAACCAAATTGCCCCTTAAGTGTCCAAATGGTTATTTCAAGCCAAATGGTCATTCCATGGCTTGAGACCACTTCCATTGGTCTTAAATCACTCTTTTAAGCCTGTTGGATTTAAATCCAACTATTGGTTTGACATGGTTGACCAAATCAGCCTTAAGTCATAACCCTTGGGTTCAGTGCACTACCCAGCAGAATGCACTAACCATTTGACCTCAATCATGCTTAAACCTCCTCACTAGGAGCTACAAATATCAAACTAATTAGCACTAGATCCTCAGCTAGTGATTGGCCTTATCTGACCCGGTTGAACTAGCTCAAGCTAGCTTAATTGATCATTAACCTCATTTACCCCTAATCAAACTATCAAATGATCCCTAATCTTCACCAAACCCATTTGAACATCTCTCCTAGTAAAATGGATTTGATTAGTCACCTTGATACAATCAGCTATTGGCTTGGTCAATTGAACCCAAGCTTGGTCAAACTTGACCTATTTGGGTCAAATCTCTTAATGTAATCAAATCAACTCTTTCAAGCCCTCAAATCCTTTCCAATGCTTGATATGAAAACCCTTAAATCTTTGAAAAGTCAAATTTTGGTGAGTTTGACCAAGTCAACTCATTAGCATTTGGTCAAAATTTCTTACTTCTGAATAAACCCTAAGGGCATTGCTCCAAGCACTTGCCCCTTCATCCAAACAGCTCACTACACTCCCGAGGTGCTACCTTAGCACCTTTGACTAGGTTGATTGGTCAAACAGTTAGCACAAACATTTAAATAGGTTTAAATGGTCAATACTCCTATGATAACCTAATACACTTCAAAAGCTCTTACATAATCTATTCAAATAACCCTATTTCCCCTTAGACAGCCCCCCAACCTGAGCTTAGGCCTTAGCCTAGCCCAAGAGGGAAAGAATGGTCCCCCCCACTTCAAATAGAGCCACCCAATGGAAAAATGGCTTAGCCAACCTTTCCCCTGCTCCCCAACTGCTTGGGACACATGTAGGGGTTCTGATGAAGGGCTCTAATGCATCATGGCCACTCAGTTCAAACCCTAGGGCTTAAGGATAGTAAAAGGTCTCAAATCACACATTATATCCTAATTTAGCCCCCAAGCTCTCTCCAACTGAAATCTCTTTTCATTTTTTCTCTCTACTCTCCTCTCTACACTTTCCTAGTTCAAACCTCCCAGTGAAAAGCCACCGGTGGCCAGTTCTCCAGCGAACCAAACACCTATATCTTCCAAGCCTCCTTGCCATCTAACAGGCTATTTCAGCCCTCAAGCTCTTCAGCGGAGTTGTGCTAGAAGTCTCAAGGATCACAATAAGCCAAAGTTTGGCTATTTTCATCCAACAAATCAAGGCAAAACCTAAACCCTAGTTTAGGACACCTATACACAAATAACTTTCAAATAAGTGCATTTTATATCGTAAAAATCCTTCCACATGATTTCTCTTCACTCTAAGAAGCTCTTTGTTAAATTTCATCAGCTTTGGTCATGTCATTATAGAGAAAAAGCATTTTTATTTTTAAGGTTTTGGAATAACCTATTTTTTAAGTGTACAAAATCTGAACCGTTGATCTCTTGATCAACAGTCTAGATACGGTTGTTCGAGCTTCATCAAAATTGCACAGCGACTTCGATCTTTTGGATTATCATCCGATGACATCTTAGTCGCTCGTTTCAAACTGCGGGTCATCAAACGGCTTTGTGAAATTACTGATGTGGTTAAAGAAATAGCATCGCGTGACGCCACCGTTGAATCATTACTAATGATTACACGGTGATGCAGTCATTGGCATTAAATGCATGCCGCCACTGTGATTTTGATCCGCCGAATTAGAGGATGACGCATGGCCCGCCACTACCGCCGTCGATTTTATTTAATAAAAATTATTTTTAAATACTTTTAATTATAGAAACTTAAAAAAATCATAGGAAATTCATTGTAAATCCATTTTTAGAGTTCTTGGAGTCTGTGGATTTAAAATGAAGATTACTTTATTTTAAAATTAATCTTTGGGCAATTTAATTAGTGTTATTTTAATTATTCTAATAATACATAAAACTATTTTTAAATTTTAATAGAAATATATTTATCATTTTGACTCCAAATTTGACAAAGGTGTACAGTGGCCTATCCTCTAGCTCCCCTGACTTTTCCATGGCCATTTGATACAAGCTCAGGTCATATTTGTATTTACAAGAAACTTGTTCATATTTCAACCTAATTTCTTGAAAATTCACACTAAATGTATTTTAAATCCATTTCAATCAATCAAACCCTATACGGAATCAATAAACAGAGCCTCTTAGGGTAAAGATACATTCAAATTAATTCATTGAGCTTTCAAGGGTTATTTACACTATCAATGCTTCTTGAGTTATTATTGCATCCCTTGAGCATTCAATCATTTGAATCAAATCATGTGGAAGACAAATCATAGGATGGTATTGACATTCCATGAGTTTTCTTTAGATAATTTAATTTGCATATTAAGGGTTGCCAAATTTATAAGCATGGGGGTCAAGACTTGACCTATATGCCTAGGAGTTTGATATGCCCAAATTTTTTAGGTCTAATGCACTTAGACTTATGTCACATGATTGATACGGTGTGATTATTTACATGTATATGTCCAAGGCTTAGATGAACCAACTTTCAAATCTACTCAAATATTAATGTCATTTAAGGACAAAAATTAATGATGATGTCTAGAAATTTAGGAAAATCCCAAAAAATTAAACATGCACCCAATAGGGGTGATACTCAATACATGTGAACTTAATGATATCATGCATCTTAGGTTCAAATTTCACAGAATTTGAAGCCCATTAGGTCAGAAAATTAAGACAAATTTAAAATTAGCCTGTTTAAGGGCCTGAAACTTAAAAAAAAGCAATAAAACCATTTTAAATAAAAAAATAAAAATAATATGTTAAATTTCTCATCATTAAACCCTCTATTTAAGAAAATTAAAAGTCCCATCACTAGACTTCATATTTGACCTTAATTTAATATTTAAGGAAAATTTATAATTAATTAAATTAAATAATTAAAAATTAATAAAAAAACCAAATAAATTCAAAACTATTGAAAACACTCCTACATGGACCTTTGGGAGTGATTTCAAGAATTTTGGAGTTTGGTGTAAAATTAATAAAACCTCCTTAATTAAGTAGTTAAATAATTTAATTTAATACCAAAACTTTAAAAATTCATAAGTAATTCCTGAAAATTTCAAATTGAGCAAACTCAAAGGCATTAGACTCATTTAAGGGCCTAATATTTATTAAAAATATCAAATTTTCAGAAATCAGTAAATATCATAAAGTTATATATAATTATCTTCAAAATGTTGACAAATATTTTGTTAAAAATTTCTATTAAGTCATTAGCTCTGAGGTAATAGATCATCGTATATTGCCAATTAATATTATGAAATCAAGTAAATCTATTATTCTTTATATTTTTAAGAGATATACTATTTTTAGAAATGACCCAATGAGGTAAGCCAAATTAATACGTAATATAAAATAGTATTTGCTTTAACTTCTCTTAATTGGACCATTCTTACTCATTTTGAGAAATAATATATTACAACTAATATAAAAATATGCCACTTCAAAGGAAGAAAATCTATTTGACCCATAAAATTAATTCACCCAACACTCAAAAAGGCATAATTTAATTATTTTTTTAAAAACTTTTGAGCTTCAAATCTAATACCTCTTAGTTGTTAGTCAAAGCATAAATTCTTATCGAAGAAAAATTAAATATATATATATATATATTAGAATATTTAGGTTAATTAAGATAAATTCATACACACATCATATGCATAAGATTTGAATATAAGACCTCTTGGTTGATAGTTTAAACTCTTAACTAACAGATCAAAATGAGCTGCATGAACTGATATATATTATCAAAAGTAATTAATCTTAAAAAAAAAAAAGTCATGGCATAAAAGCCTGTCTAAGAACGGAGAAACAAGGCTTCGCCAATCATGCAGCCAGCACCCATGAGCTAGCCGATTGTCACTTCTGAGCAAAAAAAAAAAAAAAAAAAAAAAAAAATGCAATCATAAGAAAAGAAAACCGGCAAAATAAATAAGAAAAAGAAAAAAAAGGACGAAAAGAGGGAAACACGAACTTGAAAAACGGGTGGTGGCCAAAAAGAATTTTTTATCTATCAACACTAGAAGAATTATTGGAAGGTAAGAGGAAGAATAAAAGGAATCACTTCTTTTTGAACCTTGCTAGCTCTATCGCCCTCTTCAAGAAAGCTCCTTTTCTTCTTCCCTCTCTTCTCATTCTCGCATCTTCGAATTTTAACACGAAACCAGCTCGAAAGTAAGAAGGTTCTTCTGTCTCTCTTTCTTCAAACTGATTCGACAATCTTGGCATCGACATTCTTTGATTTACGGCATTGCTCTCTATTTTGAGTTGGTTCGAAGAGAGATGTTGTGTTGTGGCGCGGAGATCTGTCGCCGACAAGAGTTTCTTGATCTGAGATGAGAGAGGTGGTGGCTTGCTCGGGTTTTGGTTTTGATTTTGATTGGGGAAGGGATAGGAAAAAGAGTAAGCTAGGATTTGGCGGTCGTTTCGTCCCAGGTTAATAATGACCACCAAACGCGCCTACAAGCTGCGTATCCTTGTTTTGAAGAAGGTAGGGTTTGGTGGTTGCTGGATCTGTTCTTGATTTTAATCGACCAAAAGCTTTTCCTTCTTTCCCAAAATTGTATTATATTTTTTTTCGTTACCTTCCTTGACCTTGTTATGTTTAGAAGAATTTGTGGCTCATGCTTCCAACGTGAACTGCCTCAAGATAGGAAGGAGGACTTCTAGGGTTCTGGTCACTGGAGGGGAAGATCACAAGGTCAATCTTTGGGCTATTGGGAAACCTAATGCTATATTGGTGAGTTCTCTATGCAAATCAAATTCATTTCCATCTGTTCTCTTTGCTTGTCTCTTTGATGGTTATAACTTTCTATAGTATAATCAAGCTGCATTGTCTTGTTCATGTTTGTAGAGTCTCTCAGGCCATACGAGTGCCGTGGAATCAGTCAGTTTTGATTCTTCTGAAGTGCTGGTGGCTGCGGGAGCTGCAAGTGGAACTATAAAGTTGTGGGATTTAGAAGAGGCAAAGAGTACTCTCCTTACATAATCTTGGAAATTTTTTTATAATATCATAAAAACTATCTTTTCTTGTTGTTGACCATAATTCCGTTTTACTACAGTTATCCGCACTCTTACTGGTCATAGATCAAATTGCATATCTGTTGACTTTCATCCGTTTGGGGAGTTTTTTGCTTCGGGATCGTTAGACACAAATCTTAAGATCTGGGATATTAGAAGGAAAGGGTGCATTCACACTTATAAAGGTCATACGCGTGGGGTAAATGCTATTAGATTTACACCAGATGGTCGCTGGGTTGTTTCTGGCGGTGAAGACAACATTGTTAAGGTAATTTACTGAGAATTAGGCCTGAGATCAAATTAGGAATTTTCTTTTTCCATACTTCACAAACATACTGTTGGATTTTGCAAACTCTTTTAACCTACAATCTGTATAATTGATATCCGGAGAATGATAAGATTGATGTGTCACTAGTTTCAGCTTACCTAAAAGGTTGCACTAAAACTTTTCTTAACAGCTTTGGGATCTAACTGCTGGGAAGCTACTACATGATTTTAAGTGCCATGAGGGTCAGATTCAGTGCATAGATTTTCATCCACATGAGTTTCTCTTGGCAACAGGTTAGCTGCAATTTTCAACTTGTTTAGAATTACTGTTTTGCATAAGCTTTTTCATCTTAATCTTCCTGTTACTCATTTTGATAAAGTACAACATGCTTATTCTCTTCATTTATTTCCTTTTTCTTGCTCATATAGAAATTGCGTAGGGTGTACTTGTTTGCATTCCAATGAATAAAACATTGATGGAATATGATTTCCCTAATATCAAATTGATGGAAGACTTTGTTTATAATGTCTTGCTTTATCTTCTCCTTTATTCTACTTCCAACTAGCCTTTGCAGTTCTTTGTTTCCTTCTTTAATTGCAGGAGGATTGATTTGGTTTGTAGAGGGAGGATTATAGCTAGAGAATGGGGTTGAGTTTTCTGTTAGAGAGAGAATCATGAGGGAGATGTTGGGATTTGGGAGATTTGTGAGGAGAAAGGGGAGGGATAGAAAATTGGGGAATAAGAGGAGGTTTTGGTCAATTTTTATTCTATAACCAATACTGAAATACATGTATTTTCTATTTCTATTTATAGAAGTAGGCTTTCATTTAAATTAATTCAAATTAAATCTCATTAAGTTGATAAAGCTTATCATTTAAATCAAAGAAAGACCATCCTAATGAAAATGATAATGAATTTAATCATTTTTTGACATACAATGCCATAAATAATTCAAAAGGAATACATGCTAAAAAAATCTAAATGAAGCGTAATGTATATTATTTATTGTATGATCCCCTTGTAGGGATGATAGAGCTCTTTTTTTGACAAAGTCATGCATGTATTTGTCCATAGAGGTTGTGTTAGCATAATTGGCTCATGGGTATTCCTCATTTCATCAACATATACTGTTTGAGTCTAAACATTGGAAAAAGGATTTTGTTGGCTTTTGGTATGAACTTTGCCATGCATCATACAACTTTCTTAGATAAATACTCGAAATCACATTGCGATGGCAACCATCATAAAATGACTTAAACTTGTTTTTTTGGGTAGGGAGTAAGTGATTTGTTTTGGAACCTATATGCATGTGTGTGTTTATATATATAGTGAAATCTTAAAGTAGTACATGAATAAGTGACTTAACTTGTTTCTTCATTCATGGCTCTTTTGAATAATAACAATTACAAAAGGCTTTCTAGTATTAGGGATTAGGGATAGGCTTGATCCATTGATTTTGGCTTAACAAAAGGTTTCAATCACAACCTCAAGTTTGAGCTAAGCAAGAAGCTTGATTATTGACAACTGATCATCATTATCATTAAGTCCATTTACAAAAAATAGAATCATTATAATAATAACCCTCAAATTTCATGGGTCAATGACCACAAGGATCTAGTTTGATTTTTTTATTTTATAGAGTTTTGAACTAGTGCTGATCTAGTTGCCTGAATTATTGGAATTTGTACAAGTTTCTAAACTATTAGAGTCTTAGAAATTGGTTGATGATATGACCAATCATCACAATGAGATGGTTTTGGATGAGATGATTATGTGTATAGTCATTAAGGGAAAGTTCTATAAGGTAGTGGTGAGACCTACAATGCTATATGGCGCAGAATGTTGGCCATTAAAAGAGAAGCATAAAATTAAGTGTTGCAGGGATGAGGATGCTCAAGTGGATGAGTAGCTTTACACTTAGAGAGAGAATGTGTAACGAGTATATGCGTGAAAAGGTTGCTGTAGAATTCAAGTTGGATGGTTAGCCTTTCGATGACTCGGTTAGGAGAGTAGATGTATTAGATCTGTCCTATGTTAAGAAAGGTGGAGGTAGGCCTAAAATACTTGGTTATGAAGTATTAGAAATGACATTCTTTTTATTAGATTTGAATGGGAATTTGTCTTTTAATAGGACACAATGGAGAAAAGGAATTCATATAATTGACCTCACATAATGAGATAAAGGCTTGATGATGTGATTTATGTATGTTTTTATTTGTAGAATTCAAGTTGGATGGTTGAAGTGGAGGAATGAATCGGGCCTGTTGTGTAATAGAAAAGTATCCCTCAAACTTAAGGGAAAATTCTATAAGATGGTGGTGAGACTTGCAATACTTTATGGTGTAGAATGTTGGCTATTAAATGAGAAGCATTAAATTAAGTTAAGTGTTGCAAAGATGAGGATGCTCAGGTGGATGAGTGGCCTTACACTTAGAGATAAAATGTGAAACAAGTATAATACGTGAAAAGGTTAGAGTAGCTCCAATGATAGATAAGATTAGAGAGAGTCGTCTTAGATGGTTTGGTCACATAAAACATCAGGCTTTTGATGACTCAATTATGAGAGTAGATGTATTAGGCCTAGCCTATGTTAAGAAAGGTAGAGATAGACCTTGAAAGACTTGGTTAGAAATGATTTTTTTTTTATTAGATCTAAATGAGAATTTGACTCTTAATAGGACATAATGGAGAAAATGAATTCATATAGCTAACCCCACGTAGTGGGATAAAGGCTTGATGATGTGTTGTATGCATGCTTTTATTATTGGAATTCAAGTTGGATGGTTGAGGTGGAGGAATGCATCGGGCCTATTGTGTGATAGAAATTTACCCCTCAAATTTAAGGGAAAATTCTATAAGATGGTGGTGAGACTTATAATGCTTTATGGTGCGGAATGTGTGCCATTAAAAGAGAAGCATAAAATTAAGTTAAGTGTTGCAAAGATGAGGATGCTCAAGTGGATAAGTGGCTTTACACTTAGAGACAAAATGTGAAAGGAGTATAATACT
Organism: Dendrobium chrysotoxum; assembly: GCA_019925795.1. Classification (NCBI taxonomy): domain Eukaryota; kingdom Viridiplantae; phylum Streptophyta; class Magnoliopsida; order Asparagales; family Orchidaceae; genus Dendrobium; species Dendrobium chrysotoxum. The sequence continues at coordinate 22,029,266 of CM034315.1, read as the reverse complement.
TGAAAAGGTTGGAGTAGCTCCAATGACAGATAAGATTAGAATGAGTCATCTTAGATGATTTTGTCACATAAAACATCAACCTTTCGATGGCTAGATTAAAGAGAGTAGTTGTATTAGGTCTGCCCTATGTTAAGAAAAGTAGAGGTAGACCTAGAAAGACATGATTAGAAAGTATTGGAAATGACATTTTTTATTAGTTTTAAATGATAATTTGATTCTTAATAGGACACAATGGAGAAAAACAAATTCATGTAGCCGACCCCACTTAGTGGGATAAAGTCTTGATGATGTGATGTATGTATGCTTCCGGGGGAAGAAAAGAAGTGAGTTGGCTAGTGTTCTGATGTTAGAGCAGTGACTTTGCACCAAGTTAAATGCATAGATAACAAATTCAAACTTGTTTTTCATTTACTTTCAGCCTCTGTTGCCACCTTCCAAAATTCAAATTTATTTTTATAGTTTATCGGTTATGAATCATATTACTTGATATTAACATATATTCATGCCATATCTTGTACTCTTTGTAATTTATACTTTTTCTTTCATAAGGATGCTAATGGTAATGTCATCTTCATTTCTAACGACTGACATGATATTTGCTGTTCTTTTTTGCCATTCTTTTGTGTTGGCTAATTGTTTCTTGCTTCCCAAAGCCAGCCACCAAAATTTTTCCTGTTCATGCAGATTTCATATGGATTCAAGATAGAGAAAAAGATGACAATCTTGTATTTAACTTATTTATTTTCATCATCAGTATCATCTAGCCAACTTGTTTTGTGCATGAATTCCCTTTAAATTCATGTTCTTCTTGCATGTGCTTTATTTTGTTACTTGAAGCATATTTACTATGCACAGGTTCATCTGATAAAACGGTCAAGTTCTGGGATCTAGAAACATTTGAGTCGATTGGTTCTGCTGGACCTGAGGTACAACTTTTTGTTTCAGCGTTTATAATAATGATTCTCGAGTTTTCTTAACATTTTCACTTAGCTGTTTGTTTTATTGTTTTATTTTATACAACAGTGAATCATGCTTCATTTAACAGAAGAATTGATTATCTAGCAATTTATGGTATGGGGTTTAAGGTTGTGCGGTCATGCTCTTTGAAAGTCTGTTAGTTTTACGCTCTTCCCCTACCATGCATGTCTTGTGTTGTTATTTAATGTTATACAAATGTGAATAGAGGAGAGTTTAGTTCCTAGAAAGGCAGACTAAGATGTATCTTCTAGTGTTATCATAGTGTTTTCTAAGTGTGCTGACCCTTGGGTTGAAATTTTCTTCTTGTTTCATGCTAAAGGGGAAAACATGCAAGCGAAAAAATCCATTCCTACACATTTCTGTATTACATGTTTTTTTTCATGCTTTTGCTGTACTCAAGAGATATGGGGACAAAAGTAATTATCATTTTTGATATTAAGATTAAAATCTTTCAGGCTAAAAGTGAAGAATGGGATCATTTTGGGTGGGTGGTTTTTTTGGTGTGAGAATTTTTTCTTTGGTCTGGTTGGGGTGTAGGCATTATCATTGTGACCTTTTCCTTTCCTTTTGGACTTGCTTTAAAAACCTACTTCTATGATACCAGATCATTCAAAATGAGTTGACAAGCTTTGAAATTTAAATTTTCACCGTTCTTTCAATTAAACCTATTACCGTGTCTAGTTTCCAGTTGAAGATTTGCAATGGGATGCAAGCTTAACGTATTTTTGTGTTTGCTGAAGTAAAGACAAACTGAGAGAGGAAGGAATATATAAAGTTGAAGAAAGAATCATGGTAATCTTAGAGTAGCTTTATGGTGTAGACTTAATCAAGGGGGCATAAATATGATATTGTAGATAACCTCCACAAGTAGTCTTTCTTGGTGAACATGTCTCCCCTCCCTGAAAATCCTCCAAGGAAGCACACTCACAATCAAATATTTCTCACTTAAAGGTGCAAAAGCACAAAGAGAGTTTCAGCACTTACCAAAATCTTCCATTCATTCAATGAGCTACATAAAATATCACATCAAAAGGGTGGCTGGTCAAGGGTTTGTGAAGGAGAATGCAGTACTTGTGGTTGGAAAATTGAAGAGTTGCATGTAGGTTCCAAGAAGGTACTTACTGCATCATTTCTTTTTTATAATTTTTAGGGGAAGGTGGGGATCAAGTGCTATATGAGGAATAAACATAATAATGAAGGATTTGTAAAGCTGTCATATCTACAATGATGATGACAATGGTGACATCAAATCCCATTGACTTTAAAGGATTTGCCTCTAGTGAATGATGCTTTTAATATTTTTGAAGCAAATTAGAGTCACGTTTTTGAAACTCTGTTAAGTGTGAACCATCAATCATCCAATGGTGAAAGACTTTTCCAGTGAATAAGATGTTATTAGATTCCACCATCTATAGTATAAATTATATGGTTATCTAACATTTGATGGTTTAGAATGATGAGTTGGCTAGGTTTTTGGTGTGAAGATGTGTCCACCGAATTTATTGCATGTTATTAGGCAAATTTTAGGTAGAATTATCAATAATATCATTGGTGGTATTTCTGTGGTACAAAGTTAAATCTATCATATTGAACATTGGAGATATCCCAACATTCGTCAAAAGATCAAGCTCATAGGCAATGTCATTTATTTTTCTAATAATTTAACATGGATCCTATTCTTCTAGTAGTCAGCTTTTTGGGGGCTCCAATAGAAAACCTCTCATGCAGCATTCTCATTAATGTTATTTATACCTTGTCAAATTCAAGATGCTTCCTATACGGATGAACACTAGATTTATATTATTAATAATTAATAATCGATTTCTATTAAATTTTTGAAGAAGATCATGCATGCATGATTAAGATTCTAACTTTAGATATACAAGGTTTATAATTACTCCTATCGAGAAAAGGGCTTGTGTTAATTGACCTTTTAATGGAACTATTATAAATAAATTTTGTAAGCAAGGTAAGGTCTCTACTAATATGTGATCATTGATCAAATATTTGAGATCACCTAAGCTCCTTCTTACTATATTGACTTGACTATCAATTTTTTGGTGGTAAGCAATTCATCAATTTTTTGGTGGTAAGCAATTCTGGAGAGCAATTTTGTGCCCAACTTCTACAAAGAGTCTTCTAGAAGTAGCTTATAAACATACATCCTGGTTGGAGATAATTGTTTTATGCAACCTATGTAATCTAATACTTTATGAAAGAAGATAGAAGAATGTGAGCTGCCCTCAGTGTTTTTAAAATCGGATCGGACCGGCCTGTTCGACCGTGATCCAGTTAAATTGCTAGTTCGGTCAAGTTGGAAAATTGTATTTGCATTGAACCGGTGCGAACTAGTTTGAACCGGTTCAACTAGTAAACTGTCAAACAGGTTACAGTTTGGTTGAACTGGCTAGTTCAATAAATATTATTTTTATTTAAATAACATTTTTAATATTAAATTTTTATTTAATTAATTTTTTACATTTTAAATATATATTTAAAGGCATTTGCTTTTACAAATAATTGTTTTATGCTAGGGCGTTCCTTGAAAGTGACGACTTGTATGACATTAATACAAAGACAAGTGTGCAAGGGTCGCTACACCGTAGTCCAAGAGCAGTGTTAAATAAGCAAAGGTTTCCCACATCATGGATGGATGTGGGCAAAGAAGTTAGTCTATGAAATTAAAATTAGGATATGAATATGAAATACAGGTTTCCTTACAGACAAATTAAGGAATTAATAGATATTATGATTGATAGAAAAATAAATATTCTATGCATTCAAGAAATTAAATGGGTTGGAGAGAAGGCTAAGGAGATTGATAGTTTAGGATTTAAACTATGGTATTTAGGTAAGAGTCATACTAGAAATAATGTACATATGATTGGAGATACGAGTTTAAAAAGATAATATTATAAAAATTAATAGAATTGGAGATAGAATTATAGCTTTAAAGATTGTTGTTGATGATAAGATTATTAATATTATAAGTGCTTATGCTTCTCAAGTAGATTTGGATATGGGTTCAAAATTAAAAATTTAGAATTACTTAAAAGAATTAATACAAAAGATACCTCTTGAAGAAAATATTTTTATTAGAGAAGATTTAAATGGACATGTTGGTAGAGAGGTATATGATTTTAAAAATATTCATGGTGGCTATGAGTTTGGAACGACTAATGAAGGTGGTAAGACCATATCAGATTTTTCTTTAGCTTATGATTTTGTAATTGTGGACACCTTATTTAAGAAAAGAGATGAGCATCTCATCACCTATAAAAATGGATAGAGTGAAACTTGGATTGATTATTTTTTTTAAGAAAAATAGATCGTTTAGGTTGCAAGATTGTAAAGTTATTCTATGTGAAAGTTTATGTACCTAGCATCGCTTATTAATTTTGGACTTTAAGATGAAGGGGTGAAAAATAAAAAATAAAGTAAAATATTGTTCTAGGATTAGATGGGGGCATTTAAAAAATATTAACAAAAATATTTTTGAGAATAAGATACTAGGTCTTAAGATTTTGTCTGTGCATGAGTAAGCTAATGTTATGTGCGAAAAAGTAGCTAATGATATTAAGAATGTTGCAAAGGATATGCGTGGAGTATCAAAGGGAAAAGCTTTTAATAGTAAAAATAGTTGGTGGTGGAATCAAAAGGTGCAAGAAAAGATAAAAAATAAGAAGATTTATTATAAAAAATGGTTTAGATGAAAAAATTCAGATAATGAGAAAGATATAAAGAGGCTCGTAAGGAGTCTAAAAAGCAATATGCGATGCAAGAATTTTAGCTCTTAATGATTTATATAATATATTAAATACTAAGGAGGGTGAATATATATATATATATATATAAGTTAGCCAAATGAGGAGATAGGAGTAGTAAGGATGTAGATAAAAAAGTGCTTTTATTAGAAGAGGATATTCAACAAAGGTGGATGAGATATTTTTCTAAACTTTTCAATGAAGATTATGACTTTATGAGAATACGATTGACTTTAGTGACCTTAGCACCCTAAATGAAAATAAAGATTTTTATTTTTATCGGCGTATTAGTAAAACCAATGTTAGAGAGGCTTTAAAAAAAATGAAATGTGGAAAAGCTGTTGGACTAGATGATATTTCAATAGAGGTGTGGAAATGCTTAGGAGATAAAGGAATTTCTTGGCTTACTAAACTTTTTAATAATATTTTGAAGACAAAATAGATGTTAGATGAGTGGAAAATGAGTGTGTTGATTCATATTCTTAAGAATAAAGATGATGCACAAGATTGTGTGAATTATAGAGGAATTAAGCTGATGTGTCATACTTTAAAACCATGGGAGAGAGTTATGGAGCATAGGTTGCGGCGTGATATTAATGTTCTCAAAATCAATTTGGATTCATGCCAGGTAGGTTTACTATGGAAGCTATACATTTATTGAGAGATTTGATGGAGAAGTATAGAGTAAATAAGGAGGATCTATATATGATATTTATTGATTTAGAGAAAGCATATGATAAAGTTCCAAGAGAAGTGCTATGGAGAGTTCTAGAAAAGAATGAGGTTAATAATGCTTATATTCAAGTCATTAAGGATATGTATCCTGGAGCTATTACTTGTGTTCAAACACAAGGTTGTTTGACCAAGTATTTTCTTAATTTAGTTGGATTACATCAAGGCTCTGCCTTAAGCCCATATCTTTTTTCTTTAGTCATGGATGTTCTCCCAAACACTGCCGTTGCCAGGTCTCAAGTCCTGGATGAGAAAAGTGGAGGGTTGTGTTAGATAGTCGACAGCCAGCATAAAATTTGTCAAATAATCATGATCATGACATGGATGTTCTCACTAAACATTTGCAAGAGGTTGTACCTGGTGTATGCTTTTTGCTGATGATATTCCTCTTGTTGATTAGATTATAGAGAGTTGAAGGTAAACTTGAATTATGGAGGTCAACCTTAGAGTCTAAAGGCTTTTGCTTGAGTAGATCTAAAACTGAATATATGGAGTATAATTTTAGTAATAATAGATCTAGTGAGGGGATTGTGACTTTGGGTAATCAAGTCATTAATAGGAGTACACATTTTCGATATCTTGGGTTTATTGTTCAGAGTGATGGTGAAATAGATGGGGATATTATTAGTAGAATTCAAGTTGGATGGTTGAAGTGGAGGAATGCATCATGCTTGTTGTGTGATAGAAAAGTTCCCCTCAAACTTAAGGAAAAATTCTATAAGGTGGTGTTTAGACCTACAATGCATTATGGTGCAGAATGTTGGCCATTAAAAGAAAAGCATAAAATTAAGTGTTGCAGGGATGAGGATGCTCAGGTGGATGAGTGGCTTTACTCTTAGAGACAGGATATGAAATGAGAATATACGTGAAAAGGTTAGAGTAGCTCCAACGGAAGATATGATTAGAGAGAGTCGCCTTAAATGTTTTGGTCATGTAAAACAACGGCCTTCCGATGACCCGGTTAGGAAAGTAGATGTATTAGATTTGACTTATGCTAAGAAAGGTAGAGGTAGACCTAAAAATACTTTGTTAGAAAATATTAGAAATGACCTTTCTTTATTATATTTAAATGAGAATTTAACTTTTAATTGGACACAATGGAGAAAATAGATTCATGTAGCCGACCTTATATAGTGGGATAAATGCTTAATGTTGTTGTTGTTATTGCTTTTGCAAATAAATTTAACCAGAATATAAAGTTGTTATCTTGCCACATTATGCAACTTTATTTTTTTGCTTATGGTTTGTGCTTTACACTAAATAAAGAGAACCATTTAAAATTTCCCTATAATATGAGACTAAAAACTTGTGGGAATTCTGCATGAGTTAAACTATCAAATTGCTTTGGATGTAAATTTGGGTTAAGAATATATATGTAATTTATTAAAGTTAGGAAGATAAGTTTTTTTTTATATTATAAAATGTATATATTATATTAAGTGTTATATTATTATTCTTATTAAAAATTAAATTTTATTTATACGTTTATATTATTAAACATTTTTTTTAATTTCAAGTCATTTATTATGCATATAATTATATTTGTAATATACATATACTTATATTCACATTAATTGTCAATTGAGCTTCTTAATAAGCTTTATGTTAAGCCTTAATCGAGCTTGTTCATGAGCTTTAATCAAAGTAGTTGTGCATTCGTTGTTAAAATTTTAATTATTATGTAATTTATATTATATTTGAATAATTTTAGTATTTATTACATTATCTAGTTCAACCTCGGTTTAACCCTGGTTTGACCCCGATTGAACCAAAGGACTGTGAACTTCTTCTTCCTGTTCATTGTCCGATCTAGCATTCGCAATCTTGATCAGAGGTCTTGTACCATGACATAAAGTAAACCATCTTGGAGAAGCAGTCGATAATTAAAAGAATGGAGTCATTCATTCACATTGTGTGAGATAAGCCTAAAACAACATCTATTCAAATCCTTTAATTATATGTGGGATATGTAGTGGGGTATATAGGCCAATATTATAATTCTTTCTATTTGCCACTTGGTAGGTATAAATTTGGACAACACGAGTAGCGTCTCGTTTAAAATTATGCAATTAAAATCAATCTTTGATTATGACTGTGGTCTTATCACATCCAAAATGTCTTGTTGCTACTTGACATGCAATTCTTCAATGAAAAAAAAAAAAAATGGAGTGAGAAATTAGGAATACAATGATGAGTGGTTTGAAATGGGTAATCATCTTGCACCTAGTAGTTATTGCTAACTCTAAGGTCCTCTTTTGTCATTGACTTATAGATTTTACCAAAGTCTTGATTTATAGGGTAGATTGATATTATATTATCAAATTTAGTTACGTTTATACGTATGGTGCTTAAAATGAGGATATCCTACTAAGTGCATCAACAATTTTGTTCTCAACACTAGCTTTGTGTTTGAGGACAAAGGTGTGCTCTTGAAGAAATTGTACTCACTTGACGTATCGTGAATTCACATTCTTTTGAGCATTGAAATATTTGAGAGTTTCATGGTATAGAGTGAGCATAAACTCCTTAGATAAAAGATAATGATGCTAAAATCGAAGTGTTTGCAATACTATAAAAAATTCTTGTTCAGATGTCAATTAATATTGATATGCTTCATTAACATTCTCTCTAAAATAAGCAATTTGTTGTCCCTCCTACTTGAGGAATTCTCCAAGGCTAACTCCCTAGGCATCACATTATACCTCAATAAACTAATTGAAGTTGGACAACTTCAAGGCAAGTGGGCTAGTTAAGTGCTCCTTAACTTTGGTAAAGGCTATCGTCGTAGTAAAGGTTCATCTAAATTCTGCCCTTTTGAAGCATTGGGTGATTGGAGCCATGGTAGTGCTAAATCCTTGGGTAAACCTCCTTTAAGAATTTTGGCTAATCCGCCAAAGCTACACACGTCACAGATAGAGGTTGGCATGATATTCTCACAATCATTTGAATTGTTTTCATTTTAGACCACAATGCTAATAATTAGTGAAATTCTGCGCAGTGAAGTTCCTCAAAAACTTGTTGAAAATAGTTGACATAGTAAGGTTGGGTTTGACTAAAAATCAAACTATTGTCAAAAATAGATGACTAGGAAATGATCTATAAAATTTCAAAATATTTGCATCATGACATGCATAAACATGATTGGGGCATTAGTCAAGCCAAATGATATAATTAATCCCTTATAAAGATCATCTTTTGTTTAGAAGGTAGTCTTCTATTCATTTCCCACATATGAATTTGGTGATATCCACTTCTAAGGTTGTTTTCTCAAAAAATATGTATTTTGACCATCACATCCAACATGCATCAAGTCTAGGTACATGAAACTTATATTTGATAATATTTTTCTTGATGGCATAACTATTAACCCACATGCTGTATGATCCATCCTTTTTTGAAGCTAGCAAAATGGTAATAGAATATGTGTACATACTCAAATGAAACTCTTTAATATTTATTTATTGACCTTTCACTTGAGCTCTACATGTTGTTCAAGGCTTATTAATAATAAGGAAAATTTGGATGACTAGATCCAAATACAATGTCTATGACATATTAGATTCTCTTTGATGTCGGAGACTCACTAAGTGTTCATCGAGACAAATCTCTTGAATTTAGACAAATGATCATTCACCTCGGATGGGAGGGGAGGAGACTTGACAATAGGTTGTTTCAACATGATCAAACTACTAATTCATAGATAGGGTTATGCTCGCTATTATGTTTATGCTCTAAACAATTGATAATATGATGGAATTTCTTGTTTGCAGGAGGAGGCCTCTTTTGGCTTAGTTAGATTAGACATAATATGTCTTACTTCAAATTTGTAGGCATATGGATTGGATCATCTAAAGTGCATGATGTCCTGGTCATATAGCTATGGTTTGCCTCAAAGGGCATGCATAAAGTGATGTCCATTGGTAGGACTTCAAACCATATGTAATTAACATAGGTTGTTAATTGAATCATAACACAGGAATATTGGGAGATAAGAATTGATTTCTTATCCAAATGTTCTTCCTTGTAAGGTTGAGGGTGAGGCTCTAAGGTGAGTGTCACCCTAACCAACATGGAGGTAGCAACAATGCTCATGTAATTGTCAATGAATGATTTGCATGATTTGTTGCTTCTTTTGAAGTAGATGTGGAACATGGTGGTGTCTTAAGTTTGTTTATGTCATCAAGGTAATTGGAAAACAACACATGAAACTAAATGTGATCTATTCGATGCCTCATAGGTATCATTACTATTCTCAAAGGGTACAATGTACCTATTCTTCCTCCTTATCATCGTGCTGATTAGGATAATGAAGCTGATTTGAAAATTTTTTTGCGAGGGTGAGTTTTGGCATAGTGGTTTGTTTTATATGTAAAGCATGTAATGCTAGAAGCTTGGGAACTTGAGATTCCAACGACAGCTTTTCTTTAAGATCTCTAGATCTCTTGGGAGTAATTGACTACTTTACAACTAGGTTAGGCTACGAGCTAGTTCCAAGGGAGTTAGAGTCTTCTGTGAGATTGAACCTATAGGTACTACTTAATCTATAGGATGATACATAAAACATCTTCAATAGTGTAGATCTTTCAAGTTAGCAGCTCTAGAGTGGAACCTTGAGATGGTTGTTCAAGGATTCCCTATCACATCATATCAAATCATGAGCTTGTTGAACTAAATTATGTAATTGCCAATGAACATGCATCCTTTATGCAGTGTAGTCAACACATTAAGGAATATTGCATATTAATAGAAGGTATTTATGTTCAAAGTTTCTTTCATCTTATCTTATGATCTAATGGGTGGATAAATTGACAAGTGGTCATTCATTGGAAGTATAAACCCATATCTTTAAGTCAATCCATGAACACTTTTGGGTCCAGATGATTTTTAGAATGAGGGGGTTTCATCTTGACTTTTTGGGTGATGTTCTCATCAAATCTCACTCATTATGTCATGAGGTGGCTTAATGATGATCGAGATTGAATGGAACTTCATATTGTCATTGATGTCATATGCATTTTGCAGTATGGAATGAGGCAAAAAGACATCATATCGACCCATAATTATTGAAACCATTCAAGTGGATGACATGAAATGTCGTCTAGGACGGGGGTAAATATAATATTCATCTATAACCTAGGAGGAGGAGGGGTATTAAAAGTGTACTTTATGAGAGAAGTGAAGTGATGTGTGTGCCTTACTCATTACTTGCCTATGTAGTGCTAGCTCATAGCAGAGTGCATGTGTCTTATCCTTTACCGCAATGCATCATAGTGTTGCATGCTTGGCTATGGCTCAAAATGAAATCCTAATTTAGATTCTATAGTTTGGTTCAACATTCATTGAACTAGGGACGAACGCTTCTCCTCATTATTTTTTTTATTCATTGAGCTAGTGCATATTAATTTTACCGTCATTCGCTTTGGAGCTAGTTACATAGTTCTCTCATGCTATCTTTGCTCATTATTTTTAGTACATGCCTTTTGTTTGTTCTTGCTATAGGTGCTAATTGCTCTTGCTCATATGATCTTGATAGACTAATTGCTTCTTGCTCATATGCTCTTGATGTCCATCTTTAAACTCTTTCTCACTTTATGCTTCCTAGCCGAACATTTAATCTCACAAGTATTCTAAATTTTTAAGAATTCTTTCATCACTTAAGTGTCTATATATTTGATTTTTTTGCTTTCAAATGGTTGAAAATTACTATTATTGTATGAATCATTAAATTTGACAAAAAATATTACTTAATTTGCCTAATTAAATAACTATTGTTTGCACATAATATACGTCTATATGATGTACAAGTCATGAATACTTTAATTTGTAATGCATAGCTTCACTTTGTGCTTTGTGCATTTAAGAAAAAGAGAATGCTTTGCACTTTGAAAACATTGCTTGAGCTGTATTTGGTTTGAGTCAAGGCCAAGGATGTTTGTTTTCTAGAGCATTCATGTGGTTACCCAATTCGTGTCAGAAGGTCATTTCCTCTAGCTGTTCTTATAAGAAAATAATAATGTACCCACAATCCATATTACGATATTGATATGGATGATCCCTAGGTTGTCATAAGGAGAGAAACCTTCCTAAAGTTTTCTGTCAAGGGCAAGTAGACCTATGGTTGGACTCAGGATAGTGACAATAACTCATCAATACGAGTGTAAGCTTGATAAGCTTAGTCATTTGCAGTTAGGCTAACACAAGCAAACGGTCTTGGTTACTCAACTAGTATGTAGGAATTGTAATCTTAGCAAGTTTTTTGCAGGTTTATGCATTTAAAATGATATGCAAATGAAATGACATTTTAATTGAAATAAGATAGATAAGTAATGAATATAATCAAGTGATAATAAGTAGAAAAATACTTGATTTTGATAAGTAAACACTGGTAAATTCTAAGGTCAACAAGCAACCTAAGTAGGAATTTCTAATGCAGAAAATACTACTCCAGAAAACAAAATTACGTCAAACTAAATATTTTTATGGCAACAAAAGCAAGGATGAATTTGCTTTGGTACTAAATATGTTGGAGGGTGAGCGGAGAAGCTTTGTAATGAAGGTTTAAGATATAAGTCATTTCCATTCTTTTAATTGAATCTTTTGCTTGTTGAAGATTAGCAAAAAGATGCAATCTTAATGAAAGTTATATTTTGTGAAATAGAGGATGGAAAATTGAGAGAGTAAATAACACATAAAGTTGATGAAAGAACAATGCTATTCGTAGACTAGCTTTATGGTTGATACTTAACTAAAGTCGAATGTGTAACAATGATTTTGAAGTTAACCTTCATGAGCAATCTTTAGCTACGAACATGTCTCTCTTCCTTGCAAGTCTATGTCTAAGAGAATAGACTCACACTCCAAGTCAATTAAAGGTCAAGGAGCAGAAAGTGAATTTCAAAATTTAGCAAAATCTTTGATTCATTTAGCAATCAACGTAAGCCATCGCTTGGGGTATTTATCATAATAGAGAGGAAATATAGGGTGGCCGGTCAAGGGTTTGGGGAAGGAGAATAAAGTAATTGTGGTGGGGAATTGAAGTGTTTCATGTTGATTCCAAGAAAACCATTGGTTTTTAATGTTTTCTTAAGGAGGAGGGGACTGCAAGCTTTATGAAGAGAGAGAGAGTCCATATCATACATAAAGTTCTCACTATACAAATGTCACTCAGAAATAAAATGAATGATAAAGACTATTAATTGCATGAAATTAAAACTCTGATGACCATGATGGTGATGATGGCGGTACTACGTTGCATCACTAGTTAGTGATGCAATACTTTTACAGCAACTCACATTGTTGATGTCCGACTACTGAGCAGATGGCGTCCAATAGGCACCTTGAGTACAAATATCTTGTCGTCCCTTTGTTATTTTCATTTTTATGATGACTCACTTTGTAATGGCTGAGTTTATATACAGTTGACATTTTTAGCTCCAATTCCAGACATCTGGCATCCGTTCTATGACTTTCAATCCTGATGGAAGAACTTTGCTTTGTGGACTACATGAAAGCTTGAAGGTGAGCTGCCATTACATTTCCATCAGTTTACCTTGTTATTTCTAAAGCTTATCAATGTTTGCTCACTTGCAAGATGATTACCGAACTTATTATCTAGGTTTTTTCATGGGAACCGCTAAGATGCCATGATTCAGTGGATGTGGGATGGTCTAAATTGTTAGACATGAATGTTCATGAGGGGAAACTTCTTGGATGCTCATATAATCAAAGTTGTGTCGGAGTATGGGTTGTAGACATTTCGGTATGTTGATATTTTCCTTCTTTTTCTTTTCTATTTTTGGGTCTTGGCTTGTTTATGGCAAGTTGGTGATTGTATGTGATAGCTGGCCTCTTTTTTGACAGCGCCTTGAGCCATACACCGTTGCTAGCATTGTTAAATCAAATAGTCATTCTGAATTGAAATCTTCTTCAAGCAGTGCTTCACCATTTCATACTGATAACAGCATGAAGGCCAGTGTTGGGAGGCTATCAATTTCTCAAAATTCTGATGGTTTAGCTAAGGAAACAAAACCTATTGCATGTAATTTTTCTTTTTTCTATCTCCTTTTGTTGGAAAATGCTCTTTATATTTTTAATTTTTTGCTAGCTTTCATTTGACTATACTACCTTCCTTTTCTCTCTAATGAAGCTACTGGAAATGTCCCTGGCACTCCTCAAAAACCTTTCGTAAATGCTGGTACTAAAATGGTGGCAGTAAATTCATCTGCTAACACGACCAATACACCAAGTGGTATAAGCCTTAAAAGAAGTTTTCCTAAGGGTAATGGCACAGCTGGTATGCAGACAATCAACAAATCTGATGTGGTACCTGTCATTGTCCCCAGAACCAGTGCCAAGTTAGAACAAGTCACTGAATCTAGAAAAGAAATTGTTGCTGAAAGAAAAGAACCTGTTATTGAATCTAGAAAAGAAATGGTCGCTGAAAGAAAAGAATCAGTTACTGAAGCTAGAAAAGAAGTTGCCACTGAAAGAACAGTAACTTACAACATTCAGTCAAAGTCAACTGATTCTCGTAGACATCCAACTTCCAGAGATAGTTCTGACAGAGTTAACGTTCCTATTCATTCTGGATTCATGGGCAGTAAAAATAGTGATGATATTGCAGACCAAGGTTTGTTGAATGCTGCTAATGCTGTAAATCAGCCATCAACTAACAGTGAAAGAAGAGTGGATGTTGTTAGGCATACTGGAAATGCAAAGTTGAGAGATAATCTATCTGTGGAGCCAAGCACAAGCTATCAGCATGAGACTTGTATGTTTAGATTTCTCTGACGCTTTTTATGATTATATGATACTTTATTTCATTCTGTTCTTGGCTATCATCTTCACTTTTAAGTAAACATTGATTGCATGTTCGATTATATTGTCCCCGTTGTGAATTTTGAAGTCTAATTTATCCTCAATTGCTTCATTTAACATCTGCAGAAAAAGTAAAGATTTGATAAGGAGAATGAATGTCAAGAAAAAAAATCTGAAAATTTTTTTTGGTAGTAGTTTAGAAATTTCATTCTTTATGCAATGCTTATGTCTTTATGATTGGTATTAGGTTGTTCTTTGTCATGATTTAAGCATTGATTACCATTTTAACACAAACTTAAATCTTTCAATTCCACATTTTGTGATACTTATTGATGGCTTATAGCATGCTTAGTATTGGATGTCAGTCAAAGGGCTTGTTTGGATACAGGTAGGATTTAATTCAAGTAGGATTTTATAAATCTTGTAAATCCGGATTTACTAAATCTTGTGGGTATTAAATCCTAAAAACTGTTCAATATTGTAGAGGCTAAACTATGTTAAATCTTGATGTACTGTTTGAATACTTATTTAAAGATTTAATGTTTGTTAGTTAAAATAATAATTTAAATATAATTATTAATAATAAAATTAATACATATTATATAATTGCAATGAAATTAATCAAATCATACTGAATCATAATTATTATATATTAATATCCTAATTAATTATTAATTAGTACAATATTAAATTAGTAAAATGCAAATTTTAATTTTAATTTTTTTGTTAATCCTAAGTCTATTAATTAAAGATAAGCAAATTTAAAAAACTGATAGATGACTTTTAATATTAATTATTAAGATTAATTTATTTGCATCTAATTTACATAGTTCAATATTATTAATTCTTTTAAAAAAATTATAACTTTTAATTAAATTAATTATACTATTTATGAAGTAGCGTTTTGAAAGAGTCTCAAAACTTCTTTGCCTCCTTCAATGTCATTGGATTAGAAGTCTCAACAGGAGCTCTCCATGAAGGTAACGATCTTTCAGCCTTTGGCGCACTTCTACTAAATCCTGTCGGATTTACTAATCTACTGAATTATTGGATTAGGTAAATCTCGTATTTACCATGAAAATGGGAAAAAAGCCGTAAAATACCGCTTAGACTTACCATAAGATTTCAATTTGCGTTTTTTGGCGTTTGGCAAAATTTAGATCAAATCATCGATAAATTCAGCCTAAATCCTGCATCCAAACATGCCCAAAATGTCATTAACTATCTATTTCATGGTTTGTGCCATGGTGTATTCTATTTTTGTTAATAGTTGATTTTAAGCTCATTATTAGTGGTTAAGTGACATTTTTCATTTTGGATTAGTTTGTTTGTTTTCCCATGGTAATTTTATCATTCTTGTATTAGGATTAGTTTCATAAGTAGTGGCTAGAACCATGTAATTTGAGATGGTGATAGATAAAATATTTTGAGGTAATTTAATAGGATTTCATTTTCTTTTTTATTCTTGACGATTCACATTTACTTCTTTGAGCTTTAAACATTAGTAGCACGTTGTTCCCTTGATGATTTGATTTATTAGCATCAACTGCTTTGAGATTTGTTGTTTGGTTTCTTTTTTTTCTTTTCTTTTTATTTCCTACTGATTTCATCACTCCCTATTTTGCATCAATTTTGTATCAAAGAGAAGTTTTTGTTGATTTTGTAGTTTTTATCTTTCTTGTTGTTTTTCTCGGGATTTCAACAATTTCCTGTAATTTTTCTTTTGATTACAACAATTTCCTGCATGTTCACCTCCTCTTCCCACAGTTATTCTTACCATGTACACACTCTCTTTATTCATGCACTCTCTCCCTCCTATTCAATCATTATTTGAATCTCAGATCTTTGCACCTTCTCTCTCCTAATATGAATCTCTATTGGAACTATAACTTGCTTGAACCCTAGACATTTGAGTAGAATAAGGCAAAAGGGGTGTAGGTGAGGATTCGCATTTACTTCTTTGAGCTTTAAACTTTAGTAGCACGTTGTTCCCTTGATGATTTGAGTTATTATCATCAATTGCTTTAAGATTTGTTGTTAGTTTTCTTTTCTTTTAATTTCCTATTGATTTTATCACTCCCTGTTTTGCATAAATTTTGTATCAAAGAGAAGTTATTGTTGATTTTGTACTTTTTCAACTTTCTTGTTTTTCTCTGGATTTCTACAATTTCCTATAATTTTTCCTTTGATTACAACAATTTCCTGCATGTTCACTTCCTCTTCCCACAAATTTTCTTATCATATACACCCTCTCTTCATCCATGCTCTCTCTCCTTCCTATTCAATATTATTTGAATTTCAGATTTTTGTACCTTCTCTCTCCTAATAAGATCTCTATTGGAACTAACTTGTCTTGAACCCTAGACATTTGAGTGGAATAAGGCAAAAGGGGGTGTGGGTGAGGAAAAAAATTTAGACTTTTAAATTCAAAGTTCAGATTTAATTTAAACCCTTAACCAATTTCTAAACTCTCTTCACTTAATTAGCCACCTAAACCAATTCAAATATATCATATTTTTATCTGTTTTAAATTTAATCGGTTGCTTTAGTGCAATCTATCCTATTTGAATATTAATTGTCATAGCACGGCCTTTGAGCTTAGAATATATGGACGGAAAGCTGTCAGAATGTGATAAGTTGGTAAATTTGAAGCTATTCCAATAAACATAATATGATTAAAATAACATATATCTGTAAAAAAACATGAACAGAGCATTTGAAATTTATGGTTAAGTATTTTATTCATAAAAAAATATCTGAAAATTAACTATTACAACAATTTGTCCAAGGAGATATTAATGACTAATAAATTGAGCATAACTTACAACCCATTCACATTCCCAAGATGCTTGAAGTGTATCTGGAAACTCTCCTCTAGGATGCATAAATGCTAAAATTATAAATCAATAGATGTTTAGTTTATAAGAAACAAATTCAACTAGTTAAACCTAGGAGATAAAAAGTATAAAACCAATAGATGTTAATTGAGAGGATGATAAATGAAATATTTTAAGTTTTAGTTCGATGGGATCTCATTATATTATCGATGCCGGAGGATTCACATTTCCTTCATGCTTCAAGTATTCAATGCTTAGCTTTTAGGATTCAATAGTTCATTGTTTATAGGGATCAACATCAACAATTCGAGGATTCATTCTTTGTTTTCTTTTCTTTTCTTTCATTTTTATGTTGATTCTACCACTCATGCTTAAGCTATGTTTGGTTAGATTTTGCTGCCGCTTCTGCTCTCTTGTATAGTAGAAACAGGCTTTAAGTTGTGTGTGTATTTAAACTTTAATTTATTTATTATGTTTATTCATGATTGATGCATTTGATGCTCTGTGATTTCATCTAAACTGATGTGTATGTTTTGCTCATATTTGAAGAATTTGTATTTGATTGAATTTATATATGTAGAGGATCACTTTCATTCTACTTTGTGACTTTCTTCAGTTCATGAATTTTGATCAACGTTAATTATGTCATATATGTGAAAGTTTGCATAAATAAATGAAATCAAGTGTCCATCATATGCAGGAAATCTTTTTTATGTTGCTAACATTTCCCTTTTTAGATCTTGGGGTACCTTTGTGCTATATTCTCGATTTTTTTTTTTTAAATCCAAATTGGTGCTGCCTTTTATTGATGAAATATGCTCCTATTTGTGATGATATTCTTACATGTTTGGAGAGGTTTTTAAATGACCATTTCTGTTACCAGCTTGTATGCTGCAACCAACTTCCATGTTTTGTATTTTCTTTCCTAAATATGCTTCTAAACCCTAAAGACACGCTGCATCACAAGTTGTATGACTGAAGTTTTCCCTTGGAGGGCTGTGCACTTAAAAAGCGAAGCAGTTAATTCTGCTTGCTTCTCTTTGATTCTCTTCTCAAGGGCACATTTCTTTCTGCTTTTGACATGACAAAGTGGAGGAAAGCTAATGGCAGCGGTAGTGTTTGGGTAATTTGTCCTAGTTATGGTGACATTTGGATGTATTGTGCGGAAACTATTAAAGGGTATGCTACAGCTATTTGATTAACAATCATAATAGTGCTTAATAAGGTCCAACTCAGTTGGTTACTTTTTTCGTTTTGAATGAGATTTTAGGAGCCACTGTTTCTTCATTACAGGGGAATTGTAAATGCTTGTAGCTCCATGGGCATCCTAACAAACTCCCGAGACTTTGTAAGGATAAGTTCATAAGCCATATTTGGAGGTTGCTTCTTTGTATATATGGATGGACTCTGTATTTTGAGCACCTTTCAGTCAGATAATTGTCATTGCTATTTTTTTATTGTCACTGTTAGTTTATTGGGAATCCTTTTTTGCTGGATGACGCCTACCACCTCATTTAAGCAACTAAGGTCTATCGCTACATATATCTATGCTGTGGAGAATTTCTTGTCACTTAAAATCTGTACTACATGTGACACTTCATTTTAATTAAAAGAAAGTAGTTGCATAACCTTTTTGATCGTGGAAAGCAGGTAGAGGACTATCATGGATGAAAAACTTAATAACACCAGTTGTGTATTAGATTCTCATTATTGTGCTTCCCACCAAAATTTCAATAGATAATTTGCACATTTGAAGTGCGTTAGATTTGGGAAAGTATAATCAGAATTTTTTAATACAATGCCTACACGGTTATAATGCTGTCAGAAGGTTTTCAATTGCGCATTGAGGCATCTCTGTTTAAACAGTGCATTCAAGCGACATGCCCAATTCATATGATAATAACCACTCATCTCCAGATTTTACGCTTTCTTTAAAATGCTTGCAAAATTATCTTCCGTTTGGTTATAAATTTTGAAAATTGATGTAACCTTGCTTATAATATGTGAAGATTGCATGTTTTAAAGGCATATTGTTACTTCACAAAGGTTTTTAAATGCATGTTGATCAATAAATAGAGCTGAACGAGTAATTTTGTGGGCTTTTTGAATATAGATGACATAAGAGTGCATAAATCCAGAGATTCAAGCTCTTTTGAAATGCCAAGAGGAGGTAAGCAAAGTTTCTTTTGTTTATGAAAAATTATTGCCTGCGGAAAACAAATTAATGATTTATATTTAGCAAGAACAAGAGCACTTGTACAAAATTGGGAAAGGCGGGATTGCTCACCTGGATCTGAAGGCCCAACTCGATCTGATTCTTCTGATAGTTTTCTTTCTGGAATGAACCGGCCCTATGCATTGGTAAGATTTTATGAGGGTTGAAATCAAATTTGGATGGTTTCATTGAAGTTTCTGCTTAGCGATTCCTTCAAATTTAGTTTTTGAATGCATTGGTATCTTGCAAAGTATCATAAATGTTGGATTAATGCTTACTCTGTATTTATGAATAGAAGTCATGCCAAAAATGTTGTCAACGTGTTGTCTGAGTTGTCTCTATTGCATCATCTTGATGTTTATCTATTTTTTGGATGCATATAGCTGAGTTTTAATATTGATTCTTTAATTAGCCAATTTTCCTACAAATTTATTTTGGTATTTTTTTGCATGCCTTCCCCTTTCAATTTTGTGGAAATTGCTAGGAACTGAATTGTCGTGTACTTTGCGGCAGTCTTGCTAATAACAGGAAATAATTTGAACTGTAAAATTTGAATCTTCAATTTGATATTTAAAATTGCTTTGATAAACAATTCCCACCTTTTTTTCATGCACAATTTGGGGCTTCGAGAATCCAGTGTGATATATATATATATATATGATGCTAAGCTGAACTCACCTCGCATCACTTTTTTTTTTAGCAGTTCTTTTGTAATTTGGTATATATGAGCGTAACGTTGAGTAAACTTATTCTGCAATGATTCCTTAATTTGACTATATATGATGCAATGAACTAAGCTGCTAACTTGTGTAATTCTAATATACATACTATGTCTTTTGAACAGAGAGTACGCCCTTCGACTGTGGGAAATGAGACTGTTTCTGCTAGTGATGAGGATGCGATTGCTGATTTATTAGATCATCATGGACAGTTCATTGACACTACACATTCTCGCTTGAGAAAATTACAAGTACTTTCATTGGACTATGATGTTTTGTTCTTTTTTTTTTTTTCAATTGTTTCCTGTGCAATGATTTACTCTTTCCGTGCCTTCTGTTATGCAATCAAGATCCCAACTAAAAAAGTCTAGAAGACAGAATAAGCCAACGTAGATCTTTGTTCTTGTTGTATAAACATTTTTTCCTTGCACCGCCCTGCCTATATACTTGTGGACTTGGGGGCCCATTACTTGATATGCAGGTGTGGAAGAAATCATTTTCTTATGTCTTATGGTTATGTTTTAATCAGATTGTCACTTATCTATATGCAAGGGTTTAAGAATCCATCAAGGCGGATAATGGTCAAGCTAAAGTCACTTATCTATTTGCAATGGTTTAAGAATCCATCAGGGCTGAGATTTATAGATTGTAAAAAGAGGCGAAATAAAAATAAAAAAAGAGAATTTTTGAAGAGATGCATCTCTTCACAATTCCAATCCGACCCACTGCATACAGTTTTATGCTCTAACGATACAACCTTTCATCATGATAACTATCTTAGGTAAGTTGGTCAATAAAAGCAACAGAAAACTGAAGAAGGGTACTCACGCTCGTTGATCTTCCTCGCACTTACGTTCTGTTTCGTCAATTTGCTCAAATCTTTCTCCAATCCTTACCCTTTCGTCCCGTGCGTCCTCCTCCACTCGAACCTACTTCTAGTCGTGAGCCTTGTCTCCATTTGTAAACCCGCTTCCTAGTCACGAGCCCACCTTTTATTCGTGAGTCCACCTACCATCCGAAGTCGCCCGACTCACTCGTGTCCAGGCGCGAGTGTGGCTTTCACGCATGTCCAGGCGGGAGTGTGGAGTTCGCCTCTTGCAAAGACCGAACCCCCCCAATTCACGTGAAACTTACGTCGGACACCTGCTTTCATTTCGTGTGCTTTCAACCTACCGATTCGGCCGAACACACTCGAAGATCACCCACAGCCTTCGCCTCTAGCGCGAACGGGTTGTTCTTCCGTTCGCACACTCTATGCGATCCCCCTCCAGCCCACTCGAACGAGCTTCGTCGATCGACCCGTTTCCGACACCCTAGCCCGTCTTCTCCTCCGATCCGAACCCTCAGATCCGCCGATCCGCCTCCGACTATTATACCATGAACCCGCATGCCTCTTACTTTATTTTGAACTATGGCTGTGAGTTCTCCTTCTCAGCCGGATATGCAGATTATGGAAATAATCTGCTTTGTTTGCATAACTAACAATTGCAATCGACAGTTTAAATAATTAAAATATAAAAAGTTGTATATTAAATGTTACAACAAACAGGTATCTCAATTTCAAAGACTCTAAGCAATCGATCTTAGATCTAGCTAAGAGTGAGTAAATTCAAGATCTCACGCCGTCGATCTTAGGTCCGGTCGAGACGAAATTCAAGTGAAGCCCTCACGCCCTCTATTTTAGATCCGGCAGAGACTATTTCAAAATTCAAGACCTTGCGCCATCGATCTTAGATCCGATCGAGATGGTTTTAGATTCAGAATCTCACGCCGTTGATCTTAGATCCGACAGGAAAAAATATTAACCGCAAGTGCCGTCCTGACCTCCCCCGCATGGAGGGGACGTCGGGAGGCCGCCAAAATCGCTTTAGAAAACTATCAAATTTCTGAAAAAGCGATTCAATCTGAGCATTAATTAATTAATTCAATCAATTAAAATGTAATAAAAACTGTTAATGCGGATTTGAATATTAATTAATTGATTATGTTAATTGAAATTAATTAATTAAAATTAATTAATTAATTGAAATAATCAACTAATTGAAATAATCAATTAATTACTTGATTAATTGAAATTAATTAATCCAAGTTCATTAAAATTAATTAATTAAAATTAACTGATTAATTGAAATTAATTAATTAAAGTTAATTGATTGAGATTAATTGGTTAATTAAAATTAATTAATCAAAATGAATTGATTAAGTGAAATTAATTAATCAAAATGAATTGGTTAATTGAAATTAATTAATCAAAATTAATTTATTGATTCAAATTGATTAATCGAAAGTAATTGAAATCAATTAATTGATTGAAGATTAGTTAATTAATTGAAATTTAAATCAATTGATTGATTAATTAAAATATGAAATTAGTTGATTAATTAAAATTCAAGAGTAGTTGAAAAATTCAAGAGCTGTTGGTTATTTAAAAATCTGAGAGCTTGTTAATTAATTAAATGAGAGCAATTAAATTTATTAATAATTAATTAATTAATGTAATTAACTAAAAAAATTATTTTTGGTTAATTAGCTAATTAATTATTTAAGCAATTATAGAAGGAAATGCTAAAAAATAGTGTACAACTCAACACCAACACAACACTGTACAACCAACAATAGCTCTCCAAACTCTCCAACTTACAAACTCTCAAATAGAGCTTGCCAAACTCTAAACACCAAACTCTCTAAAACAATGATACCTATGCAAGCTCAAATGTTCATGGGCCAGCTCCATGGCAGCACAAACTCCAAGTACCTACAAATAGAGAAACATGATGATTAATACCAAAACAACTGCTAAAGCAAAAGAACAGGGTACTAAAAAGTAAACTACGGTACTAAAAGAAAAAGAATAAGGTACTGGTGCAAGAAAGAAAAGCAAGATATTAAAAACTAAACTATCGTACTGAAAGAAAAGAACAACAGTACTAAAAGAAAAGAACAACAGTACTATAGTAAAACTATTAGTGTTTAGATAGTAAACAACTGAAAACTAAGGTCTAGTTTTAAGCTAGCAAACAACTGGAAACTAAAGTACCTATGAGTACAGTCTAATCTACCCTAAACAAACTCAACAGGCTACTTCTAAAGTGAAGCAGTAAGTCTTACAAATCTACATGCAACTTCTAAAGGGAGTCGTAAGACCTATCAACCAAAATTCAAACAAAACGGTCAGCCTTGCTATAGAGCTAGGTTGTAAGACCCATTTATTGACAACTTCTGAAGGGAGTCGTAAGACCTATCCCCCCAAACAAAATGGGCAGCCTTGCTATAAATCTTGTAAGACCCATCTATAGAAAACTTCTAAAGGGAGTCGTAAGACCTATCCATCCAAGAAAAATGGGAAGCCTTGCTATTGAGCTAGGTTGTAAGACCCATCTATAGGCAACTTCTAAAGAAAGTGGTAAGATCTAACCACTCAAACAGATCTATCCACCAAAATAAATTGGCAACTTAACCTATAGGGCTAAGTTGTAAGACCCGCTAACGGACAACTTCTAAGTGAAGTCATAAGACCTACATGTGAGGAAAATTGCTAAATAAATTGCAAGACCCTAAAATCCAAACAAACAAAACTAATGGATAGCTTAGCTTATAGGGCTAGGTTGTAAGACCCACCAATGAGCTACTTCTAATAGAAGCCATAAGACCCACTTTACAGGTTACTTTCAATGAAAGCTTTAAGTCCCGACCCAAATTTAAATATCCGGGCTACTTCTAATAAAAGCCGTAAGATCCGCTTTAATTCAAACTTCTGGAAACTTTTAAATGAAGTTATAAATCCCAAACCAAACTAACATCTGGGTATTTTAATAGATATAAATCCCAAAACCCCAATAAAACTAAATCTATATTTAACCATCTCAGTCTACTCGGAATTTCTTAGAGGAGGCAACCCTTGACTACTAATCAGATTTTCTTGATACTACGGTCAACAATCGTTTGTGTTAGTAGACAGAAACCTATAATATACCCAGGAAGTTGGATCCATGGGATCTTGATCGGGTTTACCTTCATTTTCCCCTACAACTTACTAAAAACACATAAAATTATTCCTCCTTAATCGAGAGTTCTTTCTTACACGTTAAGAGGGGTAATTACCTATGAGTGCTTGCGTTCATGGAAAGTAAAGACCCAGATCTAACTAAACCCTGACACTACCCTCAGGAAAAATCTAGTTAATTGTAATCTAACTTAAGGAGAATGGAATCCTATGTCTGCAAATTGGAATTCATGCCGACGCACTATTTTTCTTGAGCCAACAGTCATGATGGTATTATGTGCATTGGTATCAGAGAAGTTTGTCTTTGGTTTGAATTGAGAAATATTTTTTTTCAAGGCTTAGGAAATTTCTTTGTCTCCATTATTCCTACTTTATTATGGTTTCTGTATTTGGTGTTCTCAAAATGTTGACCTTACGTTTTTAGTTGAGGTGGTGATTGTGCTAGACTAGAGAGTCATAAACAAGTGAACTGGGGGGGGCTTCTAATCATAAATGATATGAAGAAAAAGATTTGTTCAATGCTCCTTGTCCTTTCTATCTTTATAAACATAGAGATGCTAATCATATTTGGCTATATTTACATTTTTTTGTGTAAAGATTTTATATGGCTTTTTCCCTTGATTATTTTGTTTCTTTGAAAATTTTTGTAGTTTTCTGTTAGTTAATATGGTTTTGGAGAATTTGATGATGACCTTTGTCCCAATTTATTATTGCCATTTGGGTGTTCTTGAGTTCGGTTGGTCACAATGGTTTGTGATTCCAAATGGCGATCCATGATAATGCCCCATGGAGCAGTTGCAAGTTTACGAGTCGCTAGATATGTTAAAGCCCCTTTGTGCTGCAACAGTGATAACCCCTAAAAGTGACTCTGAACAAGCATGGCTCTGCCCTCAAGTGGCCATGCATGGTCTTTAACATAGTGACGTGGAACCTCTCAAATAATTATGTTTAATTCAACAAATAAAATGAATAGCCGAAAGTAATAAATTTTTGGATTCAAGACTTAATCCACATCATGTAGAGCTCAGTCCTCATCTAGTATGTTCACCTTTTTTTTTTTTAATTCTAAAAATCTTAAGAGATGACAGTGTTGAAAAAAAAAAATTTTTTTTGGTGACACCTAATGTGGTAATAATATTGTATTCTCTTTGGCTCTTTTTCCCACATTTTTGCTGACCAAAGCTCACAAGGGTTTAGATATTATTCTCTTGCAGAGAAGAGGTTCCCAGTATTATTTCATCACTATTTTGCTTGTAGACATTGATTATATTATGGTCGATATATGCCTTTCTTTGCAGAATAAGTCTATATTACTTTATTGCTATTTCTTTAATTGGCACTGATTATAGCGAGACTCATATATATCTTTTTTGGTTTGGTAGAAGTCCTTTATTTCATCTGGATGATGTTCTAGGTGTCTCTCATATGTACCCTTTTTAGCACACTGGAAGGTTTTTCTTGTTTAAATTTAACTTTTTATATAAATTATACTAACTCTTACAGGAAATTTGAATACATATTTACGCATTTCTTGATGTGATGAGGAATTTGGATTTTGACTTAGTGTATGTACCATCCATATCTTAGAGTGGTTAGTATATATAATACAAATTAGTTGTGGTTGTCTCATGCACCACACCATTGACACCTTTTTTGATGGGTTGGGGTGGCCCACATGCTTTTTGGTGGTTCCTTTTTAGGGTGATGCAAAGTAGTTGCCATCATTTTTTAGTTACGGATAATTCTTCTATATCACCAACACTTATAAGAGAAACCAGGACCATATACTCACCTTTTTTAGCATTGTTGGATTGATTGTCATGGTGTCTGTCATACATGACATATACCTTTATTTCTTGGTGTGGGTATGATAGGCTAAAACATAGTTCATGGTTGCTTCATGTACACCACACCATACACATTTTTCTTGATATTGTAGGATGGTCCAATACTTCTTACTATCCTCTTTGTGGGGATGGCATGGAAGTATTGTTGGAAATTTTGATAAATCCTTAAACAGTCTCAATGAACTGAATTTAAACATGCAAAAATATTATGAACTAGTAAAAATGAATCTGAAAGAAACTTGAAGATCATATAAAATGTAGTGAAATAAAATCAACAGTTTAAAACATGAATTTTTATGAACTCATTTTCAGTACTAGGGAATAGAATTTAGTCTTGGGTTAAGTTGCAAGCTTGGTCGGCCAAATTCATTTGCCTTCCCATGGATAAAACTATACTTCAATCATTCAATTCATGTGAAATGCATTGAACTTATGAAATAACAAAAGTGCACTTGCAAAAATTCTCCAATTTGAGAGAGTCCCCTTTATAGGCAGATGAAAGGGAGTGAAAACATTGTCTGCTGTGGTGTTATTGATAAATGGGCCAAAATTATTGAATCACTCATAAAATTAAAATATTCATTGGCCATAAAAATATTACAAAACTCAAATCCCCCTCCCCCAACACACACACATGCACAGAAACATACATAAAAAATTGGAATGTGACCTGCTTAAAATTTTTCGATGTTATGTTTTGAAATTGCTTGATGTCTTTAGCAAATTTTAGAAGTACATGTCAAATTAATCCATCCCAATCATTTCCTTACAAAGCAAAAAGAGTAAAAAGGCCTTTGCCAAACAAGATGGCGCCTAATCCCAAGAATTGTCAGAGGTCCTAATAGTTAATGGCCAATTATTTGCTTAGAAATTACATCACAAGTTTTTTGACATTGAATTTACAAAAAGAGTTTCAATGCTAGTCATCGTGAAGTTTGTCAAGCAAAATATGCTTGGGAGGGCTGCCTTTATCTAATAGTTTTATGTCACATCAACATCATCAGGTTTGGGTAAAACTTTTAATTCCCATGTACCAACTATTGGGCCTCCCTTTAGTATTACTTTGGGCTTTCCTCTTTCTCAAGATGGTAAGTTTTGTCATTGTACCTTCTTTTAGATAAAATTCATAACTTAATTGATAAGGCTAGCACAAAGTCAGCACGCTCATTAGGTCAAGCATGCTTTTGGGTCTTTTCATTTTTGGAGTTGTAAGTCGTATCCTTGGGCTTCCTTTTGAACTAAATGACATAACTTTAGGATTTCCTCGTAGTTGAGGAATAAATTCCATCCTTGGTACTATTATTATTGGAATTGCAAGTCCCAATCTTTGAGCCTTCTATCTCATGGCTGTAAGTCTCGCTTTTGGTTTTATTTTTATTTTTATTTTTCATTTTTTTTCTTAATAGGGTTACAGTGCCACTATTAGACCTTCCACATGATGTAAGCCCTAGCGTCATGCTTACTTTGTGACAAAGATACCAATATCATACCTCTTAGGCCTTCTCTAGGATAACTCATGACCAAGTTCATAACTAATTAATACAAGGCCACTAGATAGTCACACACGCTAGTTCTCATGCTATTAAGCCTAAATAACCTTTAGGTCGAGCTCCTATGCTTTGAAAGCCTAATCTACCAATCCTAGAGAAGCTACTTATTTGTAACTCCAATCAAATCTAATCTAATAACCCGGTAATTGTATGAGCCCCAACTTTCAAATCGGTCTATTAGGGTGATTCCTACACTTAGTAGAGTAAATTCTATTAAATCATGTGTCGAAGGAACCTCTTTGAAATGTGCTGAGCTCTGACTTTAGAATTGAACTTATGTCTCTCTTCTTGAGCAACCCATGGATACAAGGGCCTCTATTGCATAATTTAATCATTTCAGGACCAAGGGATCAGTATTAGAGGGAAAACTTTCGAGTCAAATGTTTTTATGGGCTATGATTGGATAATAAAGAGTGCCTCAAAACATGAAATTCACCCAAATCATGTATGACATTCCCTTTTCAAGGTGATCCTAAATCCATACATGGATAGTTGAATTGGCTTTATCATGCCTTTGAGCCATCATTATTCATGTTTGGTACCTCTCTACAGAGATCGACGATATGCTTTTTGCCCCAAAGCCACAAGTATAAATCATCAATGCCATCTCTTTGAGCCATTTTTAGTACCTCTGAAACATTATCGACCATGCATCATGCTCGTGGGTCTTTTCTATCCAAAGTGAATCACAAACTTCATCATGAAAGGATGTGTTTGTTGACATATTAAAACTCACTCATTTTAGAATACTTGAGAGAAGGAAAAGACCCCTTGGTTGCTAATTGGACATGTTAGAAGTTGTGGTATAAAGCCCTTATTTTCATAGATTAGGCCAACAGGGTTGACCTAAGACAATAGAATTACAGGATCTTGATCAAATTAATTACCCATTCCCCATATCTAGTCTATGTTGTTGATTTTCGACTTAGAGTATAATTGAGATCCTTAATTGAGATTCTTCTCTTCCTATGGTTAAAGATGTAATTAACCTTTTAGTTCTCAACAATGGTTTGATCTACAAAAAATTAGATCTTTGAGCACAATGGAGAAAAATGATTCATGTAGCTGGCCTACGTAATGACATAAAAACTTGTTGAGTTTGATTTGGGCATTTTTTTTGTTTTTTTGTGCAAAGGTTTTATTAATTTTGGATTGGGCGGAATAAAAATATTGTAGGAATAGTAAAGTACTGGAAAAAATCTATTAACAATTTTACTGGAAAAAGTTCTATTGACATTAGTACTGGAATGAAAGTCTATTAATAATAGTCTTTTTTTTTGAAAAAAAAACTGACATCTTCTAGAAAGCTTCAAAATCTAAATTACCCGTCGAGCATGCATGCAAAGAAAAAAAAAAAAAACCCTTAATAGAGGGCAATGGGTTATAGGAGATTTGATCATGAGGACAAGAGTTGGTTGAGGATATGCAACTGATAAAATTTCCAACTAATGTAATTGTAAATTTCAAATTTCTTTACCACCACTGAACTGCAGCCTAACTTTTTGATGGACGGCTAACGGCTCCATGCTCCATAATTGCCGTCTTTCAATCACTTATGAGCTTTCCAACGACTGCATTTTTGGTTTATTAAAGCCTAAGGTTACAGCCTGTCGAATCACTCATGGTTTCCAAAGCCGCTTCAAAACATTCTAGAGAGAATTTAAATAGACCACCGTGCAATAGGCTTCTAATCTGTGTGCATAAATTGCAGGTGATACAGCAACTTTGGAGAAGGAAGGACGTAAAGGGTTTGATCAGTGCATTGGGAAAGATGTCTGATCATGCTGTAGGTATCTTAAATTAGTGCAGTTTTTTGACAATAAGCCATATGTTTTATTTATGCTATATCTTACAGGTCTCTTCAGATTTAATTAGTGTTCTAATGGAAAAGAGTGATATCATTACGTTGGACTTGTGCACTTGCCTCTTACCACTGCTGTCATGTCTTCTAGACAGTAAGATTGATAGGTATGTGCATTTAATTTTTAGATTTTCTTTAACTGAACTATAAATGATCTGTTTATACTGTTTACTTGCATTTGGTATGTTTACTTCAGCTGTGATATCCTGTTTGGTTCAAATAATATGGATAGTTTCAGCTTTGCTTGCAGCTTAATGTATGATACTCCTTAGTCCTGATTCAACCCTTGCAGCTTATTGGTAATCTATTGTTTTCCCCAACCAAAATAATTCAGCAATGGCTAATGTTCCAAAATTGTTGAACATTTAAATTGACTGTCATTGAGTTGAAATCATTAGGTCTATCTCACTTGTTAGAGACAAGAATAATGCCTTGATCTTCTCAAATTCGCTTCACATGGAATCTATATGATCGAAATTGCTGGTTTCTTGAAATGCCTCCACCTGTTAATGGATTCCATCTTTGGCATCAGAAATTTTAGCAAATAAACATATGCTTAACTTGCCATCTTATGAATGCTATGTACTATTCATGCAAGGTTTAAACTTTAGATTTGAAATGACGCTATTTCACCCATTGGAGTTATGCAATCTATGTACTTAATGATTTCTTAAAATTAGGCACTTGGGCATTTCCCTTGAAATGCTGCTGAAGCTTGTCAGAAACTTTGGTTCTGTAATTCATTCAACATTATCAGCTGGATCTTCTGTTGGCGTTGACCTACAAGCCGAGAAAAGGTTTCTTCAACATCCTTTGGAATGTTTCTTTGCTTGT
Organism: Dendrobium chrysotoxum; assembly: GCA_019925795.1. Taxonomy (NCBI): domain Eukaryota; kingdom Viridiplantae; phylum Streptophyta; class Magnoliopsida; order Asparagales; family Orchidaceae; genus Dendrobium; species Dendrobium chrysotoxum. The sequence goes on along the minus strand of CM034315.1, from coordinate 21,999,109 downwards.
TTTTATTTGTGATTGATGTAACTTTTTTGATTTATTCTATGATTGTTCTGTACAGGCTGGAGCGTTGCAATATATGCTTCATTGAGTTAGAAAAGATTAAGCACAGCCTCGTCCCTCTTACCAGGTCTGCTGCCTTATTGTTTCATTAATTCTCTATTCCCTCTAGCCAGCAAAAGCTCTAAACAAAATTCCAATCTTGAGCTGATACGGCCCTGAGCCAATCCTATCTTATGTACCAATTTATTGTTTCCAGTACATTTTGCTATAAGTCAATTTGATATCAAAGTCCAGCTAAGTCTGCTCATAGGCAGGTTCTTTCCAATCTTTTGCTTCAATCAATGCATGATATTTTAACTTCTTCTAAGAGAAATTATTGATCCAACACACATGCATACACTCACACCTAGTTGAAATATGCCTTAAATCTCAACCATTCAATTTTATAATTGAATAATATAAGATATGTGAAATTATGAGTTACCATCCTTCTAAATGGATAATAGCCTAACCATATATAAAGATGCATACAACAACAACAACATCAAATCTTTATCCCTCTACATGGGTTCAACAAAAAGAATCATTTTTCTTTATTGTGTCCTGTTAAGATGCATACCTATGTTAATTAAAAATATAAAGACCTAACTAATAGTGCACATCTATTCATTCATGTATGCATGTACATTTCAATTCAATCTCGAGCTTGCTATATCCAATTTAAGCTTGGCTCAATATATGTTTAGTAAGAGCTTGACTTAACTCATTATATTTTAATCTGAGTCAATAGTCAGTCTAATTTTTTAGCGATCTTCGTACGTGTTTTTGCATCCTTACTGGCCTAGTCAGTTCATTGGTTCGGGTTAACTTTGTCATTAATACTTTGTCAATACTAGTTTAGATCTGCTGATTACCAGGTGGTTTGAGCTGTAGTTTACAAAGCTGCTGATTTGGTACTCACTTTGCAGTCTTGTATTAAATGATAACCATCTTAGGAAAGCGCCTTTCTCCTGGTAAGAAATTTATGGTCATTTCATAAAAATCAGCAAACCGCTTCTAAACCTAAGCCTGTTTGGGATTACTTTTGTTTTTATTTCTTCTTTTCTAAACATATTTTTTAATGCACTTTTTAATATATTTTTATTTTAATTTTTAGAAACAAATCAAGATAATTTTAAAATCCTTAAACAACTCTTAGGTGTTTTTAAAAAACAACTCACCTTATTAAGAACAAAAAATGCAAATTATTAAGTTGAGTGGAATAATATAGTTTGGTTAAATATATGAATGAAATTATATTGTCATTGTCATAATTAAAAATAAATCACTCATCATATGCGTGCATTCAACTAGTTTCACAATAACAGTTTGTATGAGAGGGAATAGATGCAAACACATGATGAGATAGATGCCTATATATGCTCAAGAATGTGACATGATGATTTTCTTTTCCAAATATTCATTCGTTCTCAAAATTGACCAACTATAAAAAATTATAGTTTAATTAAATATATTAATGAAAATTTATTTTCTTCCTCTACTATTCATTTGTTCACCACCACCGGCGAGCACCGTCGACCAACAGACGTTGTTCTGTTGATGATTGCCTTCGTTGTTCCATCAATGACTGTCACTGCTCTGCCGATGGCCGCCATCATTGCTTTGCTGATGATTGCTGCCATCCCATAACTTAATTTAGTCAATAGTTATCTATATATATATCTCAAAGATATTTTATTTCAAACCACAATATACAACAACAACAACAACAACATCAAGCCTTTATCCCACTACGTGGGGTCGGCTACATGAATCCTTTTTCTCCATTGTGTCCTATTAAAAGTCAAATTCTCGTTTAAATCTAATAAAGAAAGATCATTTCTAATATTTTCTAACCAAGTCTTTTTAGGTCTACCTCTACCTTTCTTAACACAAGTCAAATCTAAGACCTCTACTTTCCTAACCGGGTCATCGGGAGGCCGCCGTTTTACGTGACCAAACCATCTAAGGCGACTCTCTCTAATCTTATCTTCCACTGGAGCTACTCCAACCTTTTCACGAATATGCTCATTTCGTATCCTATCTCTAAGGGTAAAGCCACTCATCCACCTGAGCATCCTCATCTCTGCAACACTTAACTTAGAATTATGCTTCTCTTTTAATGGCCAACATTCAGCACCATAAAGCATTGCAGGTCTCACCACCATCTTATAGAATTTTCCCTTAAGTTTGAGGGGTACTTTTCTATCACACAATAAGCCCGATGCATTCCTCCACTTCAACCATCCAACTTGGATTCTGCTGATAATATCCCCATCTATATCACCATCACTCTGAACAATAGATCCAAGATATCTAAAACGTGTACTCTTATTAATGACTTGATCGGCCAAAGTCACAATGCCCTCACTAGGTCTATTATTACTAAAATTACACTCTATATATTCCGTTTTAGATCTACTCAAGCGAAAACCTTTAGACTCTAAGATTGACCTCCACAATTCTAGTTTACCTTCAACTCCCTCTCTAGTCTTATCAACAAGAAGAATATCATCAGCAAAAAGCATACACCAAGGTACATCCTCTTGCAAATGTCTAGTGAGAACATCGATGACTAAAGCAAAAAGATATGGGCTTAAGGCTGATCCTTGGTGTAATCCAACCGAAATAGGAAAATACTTGGTCAAACCACCTTGTGTTTGAACACAAGTAATAACTCCTGCATACATATCTTTAATGATTAGAATATAAGCGTTATTAACTTCTTTCTTTTCAAGAACTCTCCATAGCACTTCTCTTGGAACTTTATCATATGCTTTTTCTAAATCAATAAATATCATATGTAAATCCTCCTTATTCTCTCTATATTTCTCCATCAAACCTCTTAATAAATGTATGGCTTCCATAGTAGACCTACCCGGCATAAACTACAATATAAACAAAACAAAATAAAAAGAAAATAAAAAAAAATAATAATAAAAGATCACAAATTGTCCCCTAGTAATTACTCGTTATAGAATCGGAATTAACTTTGTAGGTTAAGGTTTGAAAATAACTTTACTATAGAACATTTCTTCTACATTTCAATTGACATTTTTGCTTGTTCTATGGCAGAAGAGGAGGTTCAGTTGCGAAGTTTGCACAGGAGCTGAACCTGGCCTTACAGCAAGTTGCAAGTTAACGCGAATCCGTGGCAACTAAGTAGTTTACATCTATTTTTCACTTGTACATGTCTTATTGAGCCACTAGCTTACCATAACATACAGCTATTGAAGCCTTTGTGAATGAGATGAGATCATTAACCATATGATTTATAGAAGTACTCTCCGAGGCCAGAAGGGGTGCGAGATGCTAACCTGTTCTAACATATTGCTTGATAAAAGCTCACACCTTACAGGGATGATCTTACAATAGTATCATGTTCTTGGGCTATTCTTTTTTTATTAGGAACGGTCTAGTTGATCAAATATCATTCATCATTGTTTAGTTTTTTTATCAGGGGAGTTGTGATTTTGTTGGACCTCATATTACTATATTAGTTTAATCATTTGAATGTAAGTTTTAACTTTTTGCAATATGAGATTTTCTCCTACTAAAAAAAAGCAAGATCGTTTGATTTGGATTGTCTAATTCTTCAATAATGTTATGGCGATTTTATGCAACATTTGAGGATAGTTTAAATGTATTAATGCTTCTCCAACTTGTGGGGTTGAAGCTCGCTTTTGACCATGATCAATTAACATTTGTATTGTTTATTGATCAGATGGTATATGCAGCAGTTTTGTTCATTTAAGATTTTGTTTGATGAGGTTACTATTTTGAAAATGGAGTGAAATATTATATTTGAATAGTTATTGATTTATATTCTGTAAATCTACCTTTGAGTTATTTTAATACAAAAATTTGAATCTAGTTGATTGTAACTTTCTGTGTTATTTAATTCAGTTTAGTTTAGATTATACTTATTATTTGTATTTAAATTATTTTAATACAAATTATGATTTGTTTGGGATGACTTTCTCATTGCTTCTTAAAACAACTTTTTAATATAAAAATTAAATTTTTTGTACTTGAAAGTTACTTCAAAAAGCAGTGAGAAAGCCGTCTCAAACGAAGCTTTAATATAATCAATCTTGGCCAGAGGAGTTTAACTGAATGTTATATTGTTATTGCACAAGGGGAAGATTGTATTATAAATAGGTGTAAACGAGTCGAGCTAAGCTTTAAGTCACTTCAAATTTGAGCTTGAGCTTGATTAATTAATCAAGTTTGAGCTTGAGCTTTATTCGATGAGTTCAAGTTGACTTGTCAGCCAGCTTGTTTATTTTATAAGAGAAATTAGTTATGATGTAAATAAATCCATCTATAGTGGTTTCTCCCAACTAGGCCATAACTACTCTCCATTGTTCATCATTGGAAAATATTGACCTTTATAATACCACAATGTCTACCCACATAACCCATTAAGCTTGTAACTTGTTGACTACTATGAAACATCAACTCCTACTCATTAATGGTGTGTCATTACAGTAAAAAACAAAAAGGTGATTTTCAGTGTTTTTTGGCAAAAAAAAAAGGATGAAAATTATGACCACAAAACTAGAGGAAATTCTACCAGTTTTTATATTTGAGTTTTTTGCAGAATTTTTAGTGAAAATTTAGCTTGAAATTGCATTTAAATATTGGCCAAATTTTGCTAGATATTCAACTGGAAAAGCCCTTTTATACCCAACCTGAAGCCTTTCCATCTCCATTTCAGGTGAAAATAGCCCCATATGCCATTTTACCCTTTTTCACCTATTTGACCTCCATGCTCATTGGAAGTATATTTTCTACATTGATTTTTTTTTCTTTTCTTCGAAGATCTAAAAAGTAAATCTTCATCTCTTTGAAAGTCTTCAATCAATTTCAGATTTCATCTATTAATTTTATTTAAAAAGGGTTTGAAGTTCCTAGAATTATGTAATTTTTTATTAAATTTTGTTTAGATTTGAGGGTCTCTTTCATGTAATTTATTTTTCATAAAATTATACTATTGTTTTAGTAGGTTATGTGATTACTATTTACATTATCTTTCTTGCAACATTTAGAAATTATACATTGAATAGATTTGCTCATGTGCACATCTCATGTTAAACTTCTAGAAACTTAAAAAAATATTAATAAATGGTACATATACATGGTATTTATAAAACTTTACTAAATGGTAATTAGGCTTCCTTACTAAACAGTAATTAGGTTTCTTTACTAAATGATATTTATAAAATTAAAAAAAAAACAATAAATTGATATCAAAAGATTACAAAAAAATTATATTTATAATAATTAAAATAATTCCAAAAGATTATGTTAGTATATTTAATTTATTTGTGCAATGTGTATATTTTACGAGTGAATAATTCATGAATGCCAAGATTCATGGATAATGGACATGTAATGAGTGTAGAGTGCATGTAGAGTGGTTCATGACTTTATAACGTCTTCACAAGTATAATGGGCAAGATGTGGAGTACTTTGGGTGAATAGTTTTGATGGATATGCGAATTTGTAAATACATTAATGATTGAGTTCAGTTGGTTATAATTGAGGTTTGAGTTAAATTTTTGTCTTTGGTGACTTAGAGAGATTGGATTATGAGTAACTCAAGGCTTTGGGTGACTTTTGGTTAGATTTATTCTTAGTTGTAAATGAAATAGGTTCATAATCAACAACTTATTGAACCTAAATAATCTCTCAAAATGATTTAATTAATCTTATTCAATGAAAATGGATGAAATATTAAAAAAAATGCATTAAATATTTAATTTATGGTTCATATTAAATTTTAGAATTGAATAGTTGTAATTTTTATTGAAATATCAAGTATTTTTTAAATACATTATAGTATTTATTAGTACATATGCAATTTCAAAGTTGTAGAAATTTTGGACTATCTTTATTATGTGACAACATATACATGAATATTTAAAGTTAAAGGTTATGGATGTATAATACGTTTTTACTTGTACGAAAAGGACTAATATATGAGTTCATCATGGGAGTCTAATATTACATTCATGTGGCATGTCAACTGCCTTCTTTTTTAGTAGATGAAAAGTTTAGGTGCCCTTTCTCAAAGCATAAAGATCAACCCAACCTTAAATCCGAATAGGTCGCATGGAGACTACTAGTCACATTTAGATTCTCAATGTGGTACTTCAATAAGTTATGCCACTTCAATAAGTTACATCATAGTAGAAGAAGAAATTATAAAGATATATAAAGAGATGATATTTGATGTAGCTAGCTCTTAATTTAGAGAATATACAAAGGAGACACCTTATATTGATGCACCAAACTTTTAGGAATTACTATATACAGATCAACAACCAATTTGAGATGGGTGCACCACTCATTCTGAGTTATCAGTCACTATTATGATGTTTAGTATTAAGATGTATTATAATATTCCTTATGAGTATTTCAATAAATTTATCAAATTGTTGAAAGAAACTAACCCTATAGATAATTTAGTTTTAGCAGACTTGTACAAGATGAAGAAGTTCGTATCAAAATTGAGTTTGAATGCTATAAAAATAGATTGTTGCACTAATGATTGCATATTATTTTACAAGGATGACTTGACAGAAATATTATGTCGCCATTACAACATACCTCATTTCAAACCATAATCTAGGAAGTAAAAAAAAATATAAGGATGTTTCGTTTTGTCTATTATTTTATTTATCCATTATTCTAAGGCTTCAAAGATTGTACATATATAGTAGTTGATTCATGATTTTCTTCTTTTTTTTTTTTTAGATGCATCTAGGGATGAGCTACCACGTAAATTTATTGCATTTATATTTGATCAGCAAAAGAGGCTGATAAATGGCCTAGGAGGGGTAAGGCATACTAAGTGGGAGTCCATATTACAACTTGCCGTGATCACCCGGTTACTCATTTGAATAGTGGCCTAACTAATAGCATCCCTCACTTCCCTTCACCAAATCTTGCATAGGCCAACCCCTTTTATCTCCCACCACCATCTTAGGTAGGCCCTTTTAAATACCAAGACTCTCCATAACCATAGTCTTTCTATTATCCACCTCCATCATAGCCACATCCAGTTGGACCATCTACATCTATTGAGTAGTGGGGTGCAGGTCAATATATTATTTATAGATGGCTGTATGTACATAGAACTAGCCGATGACAAGCTTGTATATATATATTTTATTAATGGAAAAGATAAAGTTGTAATAATATGATCCATTTTTTATTTAAGCAGCTTTAACCCATCTAGACATGATATAAATATGATAATAGATACCATAAAGAGCAAGTTTGATATATGAAACTCATGTATAGTAGAATAAAATTATATAAGAAGTTCATGACATGTGGTTTCGAGAGTTTGAGGTAAAATAGTACTACAAATATCAAATATAAAATTTAAAATTTCTTTAAAAAATATTTTATTATGTCACTTGTTTATGGACAAATAAATTGTACCCACTAATTTGCTTTATGTTTATTTAATAAAATCTACATACCTAACATCATACTATCTCGAAAGGTAAACTATTGTTTCATTATGAATTTAAATAGAAAATTGATATTTACTTTCATAATCAAACACAACAAATGAAATGTACAATTCATCTTGAAAGATAAAAGTAATATTTACCTATCGTTTTAAAAATGAAACTAACCAAGGAATAAAACTTTAGCCTGCGTCCAAAGAATTTTCCCCTACTTTAGTGAAATAAAGCAGGGTTTATTTTCTTACTAGATTCAAGATTCCTTATAGAGGCAAGCCTTTATAGTTACTTATATCTCAATATAAGTCTTGTGAAAACTCTTAACTAAAGTAGAGACTAAACTTTTTAGATTTACAAAGATTTGATTAAAAAAATTGAGTTTAGATTGATTTATTGAATTGAAAGGTAGAAAGGGCTCTAAGACTTAAATTTTTTTATTGTTCACATTTATAATTTATTTAGGATTTACATAACCCTCCTAGAAGGAGATATTGAGGGTGTCTATACAATTTGGACTTAAGTCTACTTGGAGTGGACTGCCAGCTAGCAACCTAAGTACAATTCAACATCTTATAAATGTAAGATAGAAAGCTCTTTTTTTAATTAGAATCAAGGTTTTGGTTTAGAATTTAATTATGACTTTTTAATATGCAAATACACCTAACTAGCATAATGTATGATGTATGATTTATGCAGCAATGTATAAATAAAACTTTTATTCATTTATTTACAATGAAAATTAAAGTACAAACCAGGGTCTACTATAAAAGAAAATGTAGCCAAGCTCTACCATAATAGGCTTGGATTTATACTCATATATAATATAGATTTAAATATGATTGCTTACTTTAGTCTTCAAATCTTTTAGCTCATGGATCTTCTATAGAATTCCAAAAGACAATAATCTTCAATGGAAGAAGAATCATTTCCTTTTGGAATCTAAAAGTGTATATAATCAATCATTTTTAAATCTTTTATAACTCTTTATATTTTTACAACTCAATATACCTACTACAAGAATCTATAACTTTACATTTACATTGACATTTATATTTGAGCCTAGGTATATTCTGCTTTGACTTTAGCAAAAAAGAAAAAGATTTCTCTGAATATATAAATAAGTGCAATGTAGGTGTACGAAACCTAATAAAAGCTAAGGTGTACCAATAAGAAAAGTTACTGTTCAAGAAAGCTACTCAAATCACAACAAATCATAACAAACTGCTGGTCTAGCAAAGGCTAGAGTTGGTTGTACTAAAAAGTCATCTAAAATGTGTGCATAAGTTGTGTGGCTTGGATTGGTCCTAGTTTTTTAATTTAAAATTATCTATAAATTATATTTATTTGTTTTAATTGGATACCTTCAAAAAGTAAATGGTAAACTCTTGGTGATTGATGGAGCCAAGAGCGACAAGAGACTTTAGCTGGAGTTTTACCTAATTGAAGGTGAGATGTAGAGGGAGATGCTAATATATAACCATAATGAGATGAATTCCTAATTCTCATAGATTTCTCTGGGAACAGTGGAAATTGATGACTGATCATCATTATTGATCTTTGAAATTTGATAATATCTTTGTCTCTCGATAATGATTATCAGGAATCAATGGTTTGATTTTTTAACATCTTCAAAGCTCACTTTTCTCTTTACAGAAACATGAGGGACTTCTTTTCTTAGCAACTATGATTCTGCTTTATTAGTTATTACTCCTTTTATACTTTTCAAGAATTCTTGTTTCGACTGTCCAAAATTGGATGCACAATCATGGACAAGTCCTTTAAGTAAGGTGTTAAACATTCTCTTTTTCTTTGATAAAGAAGGGACAATCGGTTCTCTATAGAATCTAAGAGGTGGAGAGTTTGCAATCCTAGTAACACTTTCCTCTATAGTAGTAACAGACAACGGATAAAAGTGACCTCAACCCATAAATGGTGAACCAACATAAACTTCTTTGGATGCAGACGCCATTGTCGTATTCAATAAAATATCTTCATCTAGTCATTTAGCTATGGTGTCTCTATGCTTCAAATGGTGGTTCATGTTGTGGCATTTTGATTTAGTCATCTCATTGGTAGCAGAGGATGACCCGATCTTAAACTTACTATATACTAGAAATTTAGAACAGATAACATCTTTCAACTTCTGGGTTATGATAGGTTTAGGGAATGTCACACAAGAAAAGGCAAAGGGTTTAGCCACTATAGGAGCAGCCATAGACCCACCCTTGATTGTCACCTTTACATTAGGTTTGTTAAAAGGGACTACTTCAAGCTTTGGTGTAATAAACTATTATATGTTCACCTTATCACTAAAGTTTTAATTTTGGATTCAAACTTGATCATATTTGGATTCGACTAGCTGTGATTATCCAAAGGAGATGTTCAAACTTTTGGAAAAGTTAAAAATTAATTTGCTGGCCATTTTCTAAATTCAACTAGCATTTTATATCAGATTCCAAACTTACTAACTTTAGACTAGATATTTGGACTAGGAGAATGTACTGAACTAACTTTATTGAATCCCTAGAGCAAGTTTAAATTGGAATGAATCTAAAATTTAGATTTGAATTTGAAGTGATTTGAATTTGAACCCACTTTGATATACTTCAGACTAGGAAAGAGATTACAACTAGAATTTAGATTTTTTAGAATTGAAATGGTTTAAATTTAGATTTGAATTTGAAGATTTAAAATGAAGGATATGAACTTATTACCAATGCAATATATTGGATTAAAGAATTGAATATGGGTTTTTAGAGAACCTAATACCAATACAGTATATTGTACTAGAGAATTAAATCTGTGATTTACAGATAAAGGTCCAATTCAATATATTGAACCTCGAGAAGTGAATTTGAATTTTATAGATAAAGTCCAATACAATATATTAATCCTATAGAATTGAACCTAGGTTTTAAGATAAAGACCAACACATTATATTGGACCTTGAGAATTGAATCTGGGTTTTACAAATAGTCTCCACTAAAGATAAAGAAAAGAATCAATGCCCTACAGAGTCACTAGAAAAATCTTGTGGACATATATATTATACACACTGATTCACTATAAGTTTCTTTAATTAAATCTATATAGCTAACATCATACTATCTTGAAAGATAGACTACTATTTCATTATTGATTCAAAAAGAGAAATGATATTTACTTTCATAATCAAATACAACATAGGGAATATAAAATTCATCTAGAAAGATAAAAGTAAAATTCAACTATTATTTTGAAAATGAAACTAACCAAGGAGTAAAACTTTAGCCTAAGCAACTAGGCCCTATAAAAAAAATCCCTAAAAAAAGGAAGATAGAAAAAAGTGGGAAATTGTTGGGAAAGGAATCTTCCCCATTGTCTTATCAATGAACTCAATCATGATGTGGAACTATAGGGGAGCCCAGAAGAAGGAGGTGGGCTTCTATTTACGTAGTTTAGTTAAATACAATGATGTATTTTTTGTTGGGTTATTGGAAACCAAAGTTGAGACTATCAATAAAGCAAATATTAATAAGGTAATTGGAGTGTATTGGGATTACTATCATTCTTTAGTAGTTGGGAGATCTGGAGGTATATTGGCATTGTGGAGTAAAAAAGTTTTGCATCATTTACTACTCTAGCTACTACAACTCAATGTGTGATTGGTAAGCTAAAATATCCTAACTCTTTAGTGTGGATGGTAGCTATTATTTATGGCAATAAGGATACTCATGCTAGAAGACTGTTGTAGGAGACTATCGAAAAGTTTATATCTAATATTATCCTTCTATAGTAGGGTTGACTCTAATTATATTTTATCTAAAATGAGAAGAAGGGTGGGAAATATTTTATAATTTATCAAGGGCCTCAAGAGAGGAATTCATGTCAAATAAAGATCTTCATGATGTGGCCTTTACTGGCCCTCACTACACTTGGTGCAACAACAAGGAGGGTTTGAACCGAATATGGTAAACATTGGATATGATCAGTATTAATTCAGCAGCTCTTCAGCTTATTCCACTAGTTGTGGTTAAACATCTTGCTCGCCTGGGGTTTGTTTATTGCCCATTGTTATTAAAATTAAACATTGTTCCTCCTCACTTTCAAAAGAGTTGGTGATTTAAAAATTTTTGGACTTCTTACCCGGCTTCTTGGATAATTATTTCTAAAGCTGGGAAGACATAAGATTATGGAAGTGATGCTAAAATTTTACAAAGAAAGCTCGACAGACCTCTCAGATCATTGCACTATTGGAGCGATAAAAAGTTGAAAGAATTATTAATGCTGAAGTCCTCCGTTCATGATTATATACTATCATTGAAAGAACCTAAAATCCAAATGGGTGGTTTAAATGCACATCAACTGCTAGAGATCAGAAGTAAAGTACTGGAGCTGAACAAAACACTTGCAAGGTTAGTAACTTAGTGAAGGAAAAGAGCTAAAGTTAGGTGGATGAAGAATGGGGCCTCAAATTCAAACTTCTTCCATTCATTTACTTCAGCAAGGAGAAATGGAAATAGGACAATCAAATCAGACAGCAGAACAAAGAGTTGACTAAAGACCAAGCTGCCATTGAATTAATTTTTTCTCCATTTCTTAATAATAAATGGAGAGATAGGCAGTGTTTGTTAGAAGGATGGCTTGAATTTCCTTCCAGCCAGTAGATGGAAGATTGCAAAAAAGAAATGTTAACAGTTGATTTCATAAAGGAGGAGCTTTTTTTAGTTGTGAAGCAATTATAAAAATAATAAGTCACCAAGAACAAATGGATTTTTGCTTCCTTTTTAGAGTACTTTTTAGAGAAAGTGATGGAGGATATTTAGAAAGAAATGATAATTTCCATGAAATAGGAATGATGCCATCATATTTGAAAGACACAATTATTGTCCTCATACCTAAGGTGGAAAATTTAGTGGATCCTTGTAGATTTTTGCCCATAAGTATGTGTCAAAACCAGTTACAAAATTACTGCTAGAATGTTGGTGAATAGATTAAAAAATGTTCTACCAAGTCTAATAACTGAAGAACAGGCAGCTTTTGTCCCTAATAGGTCCATATCATATCACTACTTGCTTTCCCAAGAAATGTTCAATAAGTTCAAATTCAGAGCTGCTAGAAGGGGTCTATTGGTAGTAAAAATTTATATGGAGAAAGCATATGATAGCATATGTTGGCCTACTCTAGAATAAGTCTTGAAGTTTATAGGGTTTCCCCTCAAATTCTCTAGATAGATTATGGAGTGTATTACTAAACCTAAATTCTCAGTCATTGTTAATGGGAGATGTTCTGAGTGGATTGAAGCAAAATATGGGTTTATACAGGGTTGTCCACTGTCCCCAACCTGTTTATTCTTTGCTTTGAACTTTTTTTTCTAAAGCATCACACCAAAGAGGGTTGGGCTTGGGTGTTAAAATTGCTCCTACATTATATACTATCACTTAACTCTTATATGCTGATGATATATTAATTTTTGTTCAAGCTTAAACACGATGCATATGTATTATCAAGAGTATAATGGTAGATTATTGCGATTGGATAAGTCATAAAATTAACAAGAGCAAGTCCATGGTAATATGCTCCAAATCAGTATTAGCTAGAAGGAAGAAGATGTTAGCAAAGAAGTTGGGGTTCAAATTGATTAAAGAATTGGGGTATTTAGGGTGAACATTTTTTTGAGAAGGTATGTTGTAGGTGATTGTCAACCCATCTTGAAGCATGCTTTGGACAAGCTAAACACTTGGGGAAGTAGGTACTTGTCTATTGTAGGGAGAGTCACTCTCATAAAATCATCTTTATAATCTCTTCTGCCTTTTCTTATGACTCATTCTTAGTCCCTAAAGGGATTTTGAATGTTCTTGATCAGTTATATAGGAATTTCTTGTGTCATAAGGAGCAAGGAAGGCATGGTTTGCACTATGTGGCTTGGGAGGACCTTTATCTTCCCAATTGGATGGGTTATCTTGGGTTCCATTCATTAAAAAATTGGAAATGAACTTTGAGAGCTTGGGTAGTGTGGAAATTATATAAGAATAAAAAAAATCATTACTTAAAAAAATATCATTGCAAAGTATGGAAGTAATCTAGGGAATGGCTTGGCCAAAAAAGGGTATTCCCCTGCCTAGTGTATACTCATTGATGAATATTACTACTTGATGCCATTAACTAAATGGATACTTACAAATGGTAATAAAGGTTAATTTAATGATTGATACTTGGATATGGGAAAGGAATCTTAACAAATGGCCAACTTTTGTGATCACCATGTGCCATAGAATAGAACTGTTGATCAGCTAATGCATAATGGTGTGTAGAATGTAAACAAGTTACAAGAGTGTTGTGGGCTCCAAAAATTCGCCGCCAGCCTCCACCTGCCGTTTCTTTCTCGGGGGAGTTTTAACGGAATTAAGTTCCGGGGTAAATTTTGGAAGGCAAATAGGTTTGCAGTTAAGACACTACCCAGAGATTTCACCCTCATTTTGTGAGGACTTTATCATCTGAGTTCTAGTTTCCTATAGGTGCAAGCCCCTATAATTAATTACCCCTCCCAGTAACGAGAGAGAACTTTCTATTAAGGCTAGTCGTCAATCAGATATGTAGAAATACATAGTATCTGGCATATAATAGTAGTAATGGGCATTTGAAATTTAGAAAACTTGGGAATTTAGAAGATTGGAAGATTTGGAGATTTAATATTTAAAATTGGAAATTACACCATCTTGCACTTAAAGCGGATGGTGGGGGAATGGATGATAGAACCGATCAAGATCCCATGGTTCCGTCATCCCGGGCCATCGTGGTCCCTGGTCTACTTAGTCAGAGGAGGTAGTCGACCCAACCTGACAAAAGGATCCTTATTGGCAGCCATGTGTTGCTTCGTCTAAAGGTACCTTATAGACCCGGGATGAGTATTTACCTAAGGGGACAAATTTGAATCCACCATAGCTAACATAGGGCTTTGTGCCCTATCGATCATATCCTATTGATTCATATCTCAAGGATTTGATGCCACTAAGGAACGTATTGGCTTTGGCCATAACCGCTATCTCTTGGTGCCATTTGGCGGCAAAACCACTTGGTTTAGAGGGCCCCAGGTCATAACCGTTTATCCTACAGTGCCATTTGGCGGTGAAACTGTCAGTTAGAGAACACGTACCACATCTTTATTGGCAGGAGATTTTTTGAGATTGGATCCTAGTGATATTCTCGACTAGGCATTATCTCTTTGTACGCTGAAGTAAATTTCAATTGGTTCACCTCGACAAACTATTGCGGGGGGTGGATGGATTTTACTTTAAGTGGTTGATGATTGGTTTTTTATTTTTAATATCTTGGAGTTTTAAGATCTTGGGAATTTTTGTGGAGTTCTAAAGTTTTTAGAGTTTGGGAGGCATTTGAAATAATTTGTGTGGACCCCTCCGATTGAGGTTTGCATTTAACATGATCATCATCGGGGTGAATGGGGTTACTTCCATTTTATGGATTGAACCTTGTCGACTCTATCGAGCTGTCGATAGAGGATCAGGTTTCGTAGGCTTTATGCCATTGTAAGTGAATTCTCTTAATTATAGGCCTTGAAGGCCAAATATGAATGTATAAAATAAATATCTCGATCGATCTCGCGACCATATATTTATTTAATGGTTCGAGCCATGTCGACTCCTACCTACCTGCATAGGAGGATCAGGCTTGAACTTGAATTCACTTATTAACTTGTGCAGCATCCCTGGACGTCACGTATGTACCAATAACACGCTCGTCGGGGCCCATACAGGTGTTTGGGGGTATTTTATAATTATATGTTAAACCTTATCGACTCTTATTTATCTGCTTAAGAGGATCGAGTTTAAATTTATTGATCCACGCAACATCCATAAACATCACGTGTGTACCAATAACACTCTCGTCGGGGCCCATACAAGTTTTGTGATTGCACTTACTCCTATTTGTGTACCTATGTGCATACATATTATGGTGCATGTGCAGGGGTATTCTTGGAATATTTGTAAATTCCTTCTGTCCGCTTACATGGATGTTGTAGATTCGGTGGCATTATACTACGGGTTGTCCATTGCTTTATACAGGTAGACTGTCGTACATTACTTATTGCTTTTTATAGGTAGTTTATTATGCACTAACGAATCCCCTACCATTGTTGGTAGATAAGTGTATTCACTACAGTTCTCTTGTATTTGCTTACATGTAACATGTTATATGCACAACAAACTTCCTATAGCAACTCGTATGCATTTGCATTTGATGTAGTCACTTAGTACTTTGCTTGTGGACAACACATTGGATATACAATGGATATTCTACAACATCTTGTAGGAGTTCATATCTGTTGCAGTTCTCTTCTATGTTTGCCATGTAGACGACATGTCAAGTGCACAACGAATCTTCTACAACAACTCATAGATATTTGCATTTGCTGCGTATCATATGCTTCAACTTGTGGTTGACGCACTGGGCGTACAATATATCTTCTACGATAGCTCGTAGGCAACATCTAGTATGTGCTGTGGATCTTTCTACAGTAGCTCGTGATGTTCACCACCAATGATATTCGACATTTCACTTGTTTACTGATGTTACTTACAAATCTATATTTGCATTTTGACATTCCTCTGTCCAATGTCGAGTTCACATTTATTTGATTCTTGCTCAAAATCTTTTATATTTTATACAAATGTAAATTTAGTTTAATGCTATTCATCCACTATTCATTTGAGTCCAAGTTCACAAGTCCTTGTAGTTCAAATGTTTGTTCAAATTGTTCAAGTCAAAGTCCTTTGCAGTTAGTTCAAACTCGAGTTTGAGTTCTGTGCTTTGTTTATTGATATTTTTATTATAACATTCACTTATTATTTAGATTTGAATTTTGTTCAAGTTTATGTTCAGTTTGGTCCAAATCAAGTTCAAGTTGTCCAAATCAAGTCCAAGTCCTTTATGTCCAAAAATTTGTTCAAGTCTTCTGCATTTCAGATGAAACTTTGATAGCCTCTCAGCATCTCCCTCGTTTAGGAGAAACTACGAGAAATGGGCCTTCCCACCATGCTATGAAAAGCATGTATGGTAGGTGTCCTCGGACACCGTGGCCATATTTTCTTCATCCCCCACCATGCTACAAAAGCATGTATGGGTCTTCAAACATACCTGCATGAAAAAATAGTTATGAAAGTCAAGTGTATGCTTTGATATCACTTGAAAGATCGAGATGTGCCAAGAGTTCTAATATTTTTTGATTTTTCAGATTTCTTATAATAATAACTTAACTAGTCAAATGCGGAAGCTGATAATTTATTATATAAAGATGGTGATTATTCTCTAATTATCACAATCAAATAATGTTCTCAGATTTTCACCAAACAGTTATAATAGAAAATAAGATGCATGAAAATAAAGTGCGGAAAATAAAATTAGAAAGAGCACACCAGATTTATAGTGGTTCGGTCAAACTATGACCTACGTCCACTCCCCGGAGCCTCCTCTCCGGGTATTGCACTATCACTATAGTGTCTCTCCTTTAGCCCCCTCAGCTAGGCGCAGAAGCCCTTATAAACTCTCTTCCACCAACCCGGTGCGGCAGAGGACCGTACTCCTTTCACAGGCAGAGAACCTTGACTTCTTTTCACCCTCCTGGTGAGGCAGAGGACCTTGAATCACTTTCACCTTTCCCGGTGCGGCGGAGTAGCCGGGTCTTTTGACACCAAAGAGGTCTTCTTCTTCCTAAAGCTTCCCTCAAGACAAACCTTGACTCTTAGAGGAACTCAGGTGCAAGTTCGCCGGAGCAACCATGTGAAAACCCCCTCTCACACTCCCTTGAAGCCCACAAGGATCTTCTCCCTCTCTTACAAACTCCACCCTTTCTCTCCCTAGCCCAAAGCTCTCTCTTCAAGCTTTCTTTAGAAGAAAACAACTCAATGAATGCTCAAAAAGACTCCTACAAAGTCTTATGAGAAAGCTTAAATAAAGGGCTTCAAAAAAACCCTAAAAATCGAATTCATCCGTCAAAGATGTACAGTACGATCGCAGGATCGTCCAGTACGATGTGCAGAATTTAACCTGTTAGTACTGTACGATCTCAGAATCGTACAGTACGATTAGTTCAATCGAAGTGCAGTTCGTCCAGGACGAATCCTGGGACGACCAAAATTGTCTCTGATAATCGTACAGTACGATCCAGTTCGTACAGTACGATCCAAATATCAAAATTATGCAGATTCGATTGAATAATCACAGGATTAAATAAGGCAATATTTTAAACATCGTACATTACGATTAAGATCGTACAGTACGAATAGAATAATTTTTAAATTCAAATTTTTGCCTAATTTAATGATCGACGGGGTTTCTAATTATACCAGATCGTCCAGTACAATGTGGTGTTCGTACTGTACGATTAGTTATATTTCAAAAGAATTTTTTTCAGAAAAATAAAATATTTTAATTAATTTCTGTAACACCAGATCGTACAGTATGATCCAGATCGTACAGTATGATGTACAGAAAAATTAAAATATTTAACATTAAATTTTCTCCCATTGTGTGTGTGTGCACGGTCACCAGGCTATCATGCACCTTTACAGGACTTGACTCAAGAAGTTAAAATAAATAAATAAAAATTACATTTTCTTTCAACATATCCTATTCTATCTAGTCTTGAGCCCTGAATCTTCAAAGATCGATGCCTGTTGTACCTGAAATATTAGTCAACACACAAACATGTATACACAACAAATACTAGGAGAAATAAAGAGCCAATCAATAATATTATTATCATCAAAATCATAAACTCAGGAGCCCGAGTTATAACAATCTCCCCCTTTTTGATGATGACAAATATTATTGGTTGAATTTTTAAATTTAAAAATAGTTTTCTCTTAATCTCCCCCTCACTAAGAGAATTATATTAAAAAAATATGGGTAAGCATTTTTTTTAATTTTTTTTAACAAATAAATATTTAGAAAATAAATAACATAAAATAAAATAAAAACTAAAAAAAAACCTAAACTATAAATGCAACCAACCACAATACATTCTCCCCCTTTGACATTATCAAAAAGAAGAGATATAATGCAACATGTAAGTTAAACTACATGCAAAATAAGGTAATGACATATAAGAAACTATAATATGAAATCATGCTTAAAACATACTAAACATCAAACACACAAAATAGATAAACAAACATACAAAACAAATAAACAAAACACACAAACAAACCTCAACATACTTATACCTAATCAGAATTACCAATCGAATTCTTGATGATTTAGCATAAGCTTGTTACCTCATCATCTTGCTCCTGTTCTGATGATTCAGAAGCTAAGTCTGCCCAGGAGATTTTTTGCTTCTTTTCATTTCCCCTTATTCGAATTGGCTTATCCTCACTCTTTTTCTTTACAAGATGTTTCTTAAGATTGGGGCATTCATTTTTGAAATGTCCAGGTTTCCTACACCTAAAACAAATAATGTCAAAAGCAGGCTTATCATACTTATCATTTTTACCTCTGCTTTGCTTTTGTTCTCTCTTGTGCTTGTGCTTCAGTAGACTTTTAAATTGGCCTATTATTAATGCCATTTTCTCATTCTTATCACTATCTAAGCCATCTTTATTTGCATCGTTTGCTTTTAGCACTATAACCTTTTTATCACCTGCATCGAAAAGTCTTTGACTCACACTTTGCTCGTAGGCAATGAGTGAGCTGATTAGATTATCAATAGAATAAAAATTCAAGTCTTTTGATTCACATATAGCAGTCACTTTAGCATCAAATTTATCAGGTAGACAATATAAAATTTTGTTGACCTTTTCTAGGTTTGAAAGTTCTCTACCTAAAGCAAGTAATGATGTCACAATTTGAGTAAACCTAGTGTACATGTCTAAGATAGTCTCATAAGGTTTCATGCAAAAAAGTTCATAGTCATGCAATAATACATTTAATCTAGATTGTTTGACTTCACTACTACCTTCATATGTCATGCATAATTTATCCCAAACTTCCTTGCTAGTGATACAGGTAGAAACAATTATATAATCTTCAGAAGTTAAAGCACAGAAAAAGCAATTCAATGATTTAGCATTCAATTGAGCATACATTTTTTCTTCTCTACTCCATTCAGCAAAAGGAATATAAGTTTTCACACCATTAATAATACGAGATGGTACAGAATATCCAGATTGAATCATATGCCACATCCTAAAATCAATGGATTGTAAAAATACAGACATGTGAATTTTCCAAAAATTAAAAGGAATATTTTCAAATAGTGGCGGACGAGTTATTGAATAACCTTCTGTAATATTTTTATTTCCAAAGTGAGCCATTGATCGTTTTCCTCTAGGTTTTCTAAAATACTATTTTGAGTACCTCTCTAATACCACTTGAAAGTCAAGTGTATGCTTTGATATCACTTGAAAGATCGAGATGTGCCAAGAGTTCTAATATTTATTAATTTTTCAGATTTCTTATAATAATAACTTAACTAGTCAAATGCGGAAGCTGATGATTTGTTATATAAAGATGGTGATTATTCTCTAATTATCACAATCAAATAATGTTCTCAGATTTTCACCAAACAGTTATAATAGAAAATAAGATGCATGAAAATAAAGTGCGGAAAATAAAATTAGAAAGAGCACACCAGATTTATAGTGGTTTGGTCAAACTATGACCTACGTCCACTCCCCAGAGCCTCCTCTCCGGGTATTGCACTATCACTATAGTGTCTCTCCTTTAGCCCCCTCAGCTAGGCGCAGAAGCCCTTATAAACTCTCTTCCACCAACCCGGTGCGGCAGAGGACCGTACTCCTTTCACAGGCAGAGAACCTTGACTTCTTTTCACCCTCCTGGTGAGGCAGAGGACCTTGAATCACTTTCACCTTTCCCGGTGCGGCGGAGTAGCCGGGTCTTTTGACACCAAAGAGGTCTTCTTCTTCCTAAAGCTTCCCTCAAGACAAACCTTGACTCTTGGAGGAACTCAGGTGCAAGTTCGCCGGAGCAACCATGTGAAAACCCCCTCTCACACTCCCTTGAAGCCCACAAGGATCTTCTCCCTCTCTTACAAACTCCACCCTTTCTCTCCCTAGCCCAAAGCTCTCTCTTCAAGCTTTCTTTAGAAGAAAACAACTCAATGAATGCTCAAAAAGACTCCTACAAAGTCTTATGAGAAAGCTTAAATAGAGGGCTTCAAAAAAACCCTAAAAATCCAATTCATCTGTCAAAGACGTACAGTACGATCGCAGGATCGTCCAGTACGATGTGCAGAATTTGACCTATTAGTACTGTACGATCTCAGAATCGTACAGTACGATTAGTTCAATCGAAGTGCAGTTCGTCCAGGACGAATCCTGGGACGACCAAAATTGTCTCTGATAATCGTACAGTACGATCCAGTTCGTACAGTACGATCCAAATATCAAAATTATGCAGATTCGATTGAATAATCACAGGATTAAATTAGGCAATATTTTAAACATCGTACAGTACGATTAAGATCGTACAGTACGAATAGAATAATTTTTAAATTCAAATTTTTGCCTAATTTAATGATCGACGGGGTTTCTAATTATACCAGATCGTCCAGTACAATGTGGTGTTCGTACTATACGATTAGTTATATTTCAAAAGAATTTTTTTCAGAAAAATAAAATATTTTAATTAATTTCTGTAACACCAGATCGTACAGTATGATCCAGATCGTACAGTATGATGTACAGAAAAATTAAAATATTTAACATTAAATTTTCTCCCATTGTGTGTGTGTGCACGGTCACCAGGCTATCATGCACCTTTACAGGACTTGACTCAAGAAGTTAAAATAAATAAATAAAAATTACATTTTCTTTCAACATATCCTATTCTATCTAGTCTTGAGCCCTGAATCTTCAAAGACCGATGCCTGTTGTACCTGAAATGTTAGTCAACACACAAACATGTATACACAACAAATACTAGGAGAAATAAAGAGCCAATCAATAATATTGTTATCGTCAAAATCATAAACTCAGGAGCCTGAGTTATAACAAGTTATTTCCCTGCAAGCGGGTACTTATGAATATCCCCTTCTCGCCATAGGTGTCGCATCTGGTTCCCATCCCACCACGCTACGAAAAGCGTGTATAGGCAATTTACCGGTGCACCGCGAATGCTGAAAAAAGAGATTTTAGGTGATCACCTACTTCGTCGTAGGCGTCGCTTTGTGTTCCCTTCCCACCACGCTACAAAAAGCGTGTATAGGTAGTTTGCCGGTGCGCCACAAATGACTTGAATGAGATTTTAGGTGATTACCTATCTCGTCATAGGCACCGCATCTGGTTTCCTCCCACTATGCTACGAGAGCGCGTATAGGGGGTATTTCGGTCCTCCGCAAATAATGAGAACATAAATTTGAGTTTTAGAGATTTATGCCTTTGAGGTTGGCGATGATGCTGGCAAGAGAAATGTACAAAAACATATTACAAAAATGCATAAAATCACATATTTCTTCCTCTCTCTTTTTTTTTTTTTTACAATCGACACTGTTGATGATATGGTTGCTCTCCCCAAGCTCAAAAAGCAATCCTGAGGTTTTAGTGAATCCATTTTAGCCTTTTGTATGCAATCTTTCAGACCTTCTTCCAAGCTGCATCTTCTGCTTTTCATTGCAACAACGTCGTCTTGGTAATTATTTTCAGTTTCCCCCATGTAAAGCTTTCATTGATGTTGTTCATCTTTAACTTAAATTGGGAGTAATGGCCTGAGAAGGGAAATGAGTTTCAGCCCTAAACATTCTTCTCAAGCTTTTCTGATCCAATAGCTAGGTTTACTCTTTCCCGCTAAGTTAAAGGCCTTCATTCTTTTCCAACAATATATTCAGGTAGACATCCTTGTGGGACATACTCAAACACTAATATCTTGTGCTTAGCTTCAGTACAACAACTATCTGAACCCACAAGGTTCTTATGCTTGACTCTAGAAGGCAGCTCACCATGCAAATAACAGAAGTCTAGCAACTTCCAACCAAACTTGACTGTCCTTGTTGACCACATTTTAAGGCTAAGGAAAATATCAGGCATTACTCCACTAGAATCTTTTTTGTCCATTATCTTATTTGTTTCAAATGAAACAGAGAAATGCAAGGATGCTGGCCTGCGGCCTTCATCGCCTCTATACCTCCTCAGCCTCCTTTCACATCCCCATCTCCACATTTTTTGAGGTCTTGTTGTTCTTGCTTCAAGGTCAGAGGAGAAATCACAAATTGACTCAAACTAGCCATCGACATCTTTCACAGGAAAAAGAACAGTGTAAAGCTTGCACCTTTGATATATGTCCAACAAAAATGGTTTCCAGTACAGCAAAAATAAGGGAGAAAATCATCGGTTTTGCTTAGCTTGCTTCAAATATCTACACTTCTATGGAGAATCTCTCATTGATGAAGATTATTGGCAAGTCTTGTCGCCAATCCTTAAGGAATTGGTGAGCATGCTCAAAGAGGAGAAATCCATTCCTGTTGAAGAACTCTTTGAGCTAGATTATGACGCTTCTGGACTTGCAGAGTGCAAGAAATGCAAGTAGCATTTCTGCTTGAACTGCCACGTTCCACGTCATGATTTCAAGTCAGGTGAAGATAACAAGAAAACTGATCTTACAAGGGAGCGCGAGGTTGATGATGAGAGGTTGTGATGGAGGTGCAGAATGATTATCAGTGAGTATTGCTTGAGGTTCCCTCATCCTTTTCTTCAACTTAATATTCTAGTAAATTTTCACCTCATTATTTATTCTTCTAGGAAGCTTGGGAGCAATCACAGACCATTTGCTTCCTCTCTTCTGTAGAGGGTGAAAATCATATTGTCTTCTTCCTTAGTGAAGCATCCACGTTTGATATCTGGTCTAAGGTAATTAAGCCATTCTAAGTCGACAGCTCTTTCCACTTCGAACCATGATTCTGGATGTTGCTTCAGAGAGTTGCGTCATCCTCAAGAGACCATGGCCACCTCTTCTTCACGTTTGCTTTGTAGCAGCAAGGAGCTCTTCCCATGGGGGGGGGGGGAGAGAGAGAGAGAGAGAGAGAGAGAGAGAGAGAGAGAGAGAGAGAGAGAGAGAGAGAGAGAGAGAGAGAGAGAGAGAGAGAGAGAGAGAGAGAGAGAGAGAGAGAGAGAGAGAGAGAGAAGGCTAGATCCTCTCGATTGGAGACCTATAGCCTTCTAGAGTCAGTTAAGCAGCATATCGGAAGCTATGAGAGCTGGAGGTCAGGACGTTCAACCTTGGCTGGAATCAGGCAGAGGTTTGGATAAGATTTGATTTTGTAAAGGGGTGGCTTTGAGGGAAATCCCTGTAGCAGGTGGTAGGTAGAGATTTTAGTGGAGACTGTGGTTGAGGTGGGCGTGAAGAAAAAAGGATGGTAACTACTGGAGAATAGCTTTATGATTTCAAACTTCCTTTTTTTGTTATTATTTCCCTGCAGATGGGATAGGGAGCAGGTGGGAAAGGATATGGGATGTGAAAATGGCAGCTGTGCAGAGATTTTGAACATGATTTGGGTGAGATCTCAGCACAGGTAATGATTCAACATATTTTTTATTTTTATTTTGTTATGGTTGGCTTATGGAGGTCAATAAATACCCCTCAACAAATGTGATATACGTTTGGAGAAAATCACATTTATTGTATGCTGATTGACCCTATGGATCTCTAGATATATGTTCTAGATGTCACACAGAGGGCCACATTTTATGGATCTCCAAGAGCTTGGATGTCATGCTGGGTGTCTCATTTTATATATCTCAAAGAGTCTATCTTTGTGCCTTCGTAGATCTTTAAGTGCACTTATAGTCAATAATTTGATTGATATGTTGGCTCTTGTTGAGTAGAGACTGATATGAGAGTGATGGAGTACTTTATACTTAGGTCTTTAGAGCATAACTTTGTAAACTAACACTTGTAGATAACACTATTTCTCCTTGCATTCTTCTTTTGCCACCACTTTCATCTTGATTTTCAGCATTTTTTTAACTGCCTTTTGACAAAAAATTTTAAATATTTATTTGGGGATCTCAGTATGCGGCATGGTGTCAACCCAAATAAATATTTAAAATGCCCCCAGTGTTTAGGGACATTTGTAGATGTCATCCAGGATATTTCTTTTTGTAGATTTAATTTGAGTCCTAAGATTTTGGGTTCCTTCTATCTTGTGCTTTGTGCTGCGAACATTGATGAATGACTATCAGATTTGTCTTTACTGACTTGTTAGGTAGTTTTTATACCTTCTGCCCTATGCTTCTTGCTTTAGCGGGCTTGATGAAGGAGTATATGCTGGCGACCTAAAATTATTTAGTTTATATTATGTCAGTAGCAAAAAGTCATCAGTCTAGAGCTTTATGCATAATGGACTTGTTGATGACAGAATCCTCTTAGTTCAGTTATAGACTTTGTGTGAACTTTGGAATAATTTCTATGGTCCTATGTTTTTTACTTTGGTGGACTTGTTGAAGAAAAATTCCTTCGATCTTCACTTGATGCTTTTTGGATTTTTTGAAGGTTTTGTAGGTCTTGGATTTGATTGATAGTACCAAATGTAGGTAGTATCTTGATCCTTCTGAGTCACTTGAGTTCATCAGATCGGGTGAGCTATGATTTAACAGCTCTTCATCCTCTGGTTGCTGAGATGGGGGTTCCTCTACTACGGCTTTTCTTATGGCGTGTTGAGTAGATGGAGCTGCTAGCGATCTGGCCATATTTGGGCATGTTGGATCTGACCTCTTACACCCATTCAGATTTCAGACTTGAGCTATGGGAAATATGCTTACCAATGCTAAATGTACTGAAGTTGGTAGATTTAGAGTCACCCTTTGTGGTTGCAGATTTAGAGTCTACGTATATTTGGTAGTTGTTCGCGACTCCTCCTTTCCACTAGAACTTTGATTCTCTGGTAAATTAGGAGGATTCAGTAGATTATGACTACTTGAACTTGTCGAGTCAAATTAGCCTCCATACTTCCTATAGTCCTTACTAACGGGTTGACGAAGTGGGGGTTCTACTACTACGACCTTTCTTCTGGCGTGTTGAGTAGACAGAGTTACCAGTGATCCGACCATATTTGGGCATGTTGGATCTAGCCTCTTACACCCATTCAAACCTTAAGCTTCAGGCTGTTGAAAGACTTTAAGCTGTTCCAGCTCAATTTATTGGAGTGTGTAGTCACAAAAGTCTTTTTCTTAACTTTTGAATCTTGGTATACAGGAGAAGGTGGTGACCCAAACTTTTTGAAGATCACCTGCATATACTTTGAAAGAGAAAGTTATTGTATCCTTCAGCATGAAAGAGCATATTTATATTGATGATTTTAAATATTTATTTAGAGATTTCAGCATGCAGCGCGATGTCGATCCGAATAAATATTTAAAATGCCCCCTGTCTTGTAAGGAGATTTTAGAATGGAATAAATTTAGAGTTTTTAAATTTATTTGAGGATCTTAGTGCGAAGCATAATGTCGACCCAAATAAACATTTACACCCTCTGCCTCACAGGGGAATTTTTGAGGTGGGAAGAATTTGGACTTTCAATATTTTAAATATTTATTCGAGGATTTTGACAAGCAATGCGATGTCAACCCGAATAAATATTTAAAATGCCTCCGGTCTTGTGGGGATTTTGAAATGCATTCTTTCTACACAGGATAGTTTTAAAATATAAAATAAATATGTTAATAAATATGTATGAAATATATAGTACATTAGACATAACATTTCTTTGGGCAATTTTATGCATGGTACTACTTTAGGTATCGACCATTGATCGGCGGTATGGGCCCCTGACCGTACAGGTTGATAAGCTGGTAGGCTCCTCCTTGATACACCTTCTCAATGATGAATGGGCCTTCCCAATTGGATACAAACTTACCACCTATTTTTTGGTGTAGGATGATTGGTCTTCTCAGCACCAGGACTAATTCACCTTCTTGAAATGCCCGAGGATGCACCATCCGATCAAATGAATTTGTCATCATTACTTGGTAGATCTCCAGGTTCTGTTGGGCTTGCAACCTAACTTCATCGAGTGCATCGTGCTCTTCCATTCTCAATCGAACATTTTGCTCTTGAGTAAGATCATATTAGACGGCGACTCGAAGTGATGGTAGTTTGATCTTTAGTGGTAACACTACTTCAACTCCAAATACTAATGAATAGGGAGTGGCTTTGGTTGGCATCTTGTAGGTTGTACGGTATGCCCATAATGCTTCTGTCATCTTTGTATGTCACTCTCTTTTATTCTTGGTATGATTTTCTTCAATAATTTCACCAAAATTTTGTTGAAGGCTTCTACTAAGCCATTGTCCCTTGGATTGTATATTGACAAGTATCGCCAATCGATCTTATGCCGCTCGATGAACTTATATATTTTAGTGCTCTTAAATATTATGCCATTGTCTGAGATCACCCGATGCGATATGCCAAATCTGTAGACAACATTATGGGTGAAGAAGTTAATCATGTGCTTAGACGTGACTTCTTTGAATGGAGCCACTTTTGCCCACTTGGAGAAGTAGTCTGTAGCTACCAATATAAAGCAGTGTCCGACTGATGATAATGGATCTATCAATTCGATTCTATCGGTACCCTAGCATTCAAATGGCCAGGACGCCACTATCGGGTGTAGTGGATTTTGTAGTTGATGGATAACATCACCATGAATCTGGCATTCGTGACACCTCTTAGCATGGTCAATATAATCCGTCATCATTATTGGCCAGTAATAACATATCCTCTTGATTTTGGTAGCCTTCTTGGGACCTGACTGATGTGCTCCATAGAGTCCTTCATGAACTTTCGCTACCACTCTATTAGCTTCCTTGGTCCCCAAGCACCTTAACCACATTTGATCAAAAGCTCATCGGTACAACGTGTCGTTGACAAATGCGTATCACAATGCTATCTTCTGGATTTGTACAGCTAGAGATTTTTCTATTGGGAGTTTACTTTCTTTGAAGTTGTCAACGAATGGTTGCCTCCAATCATCTTCGACTTCAACATCTAAGTAATGTAACCACGACTCCAAGCATCTACTAGTTCTTCGTCTCTTGACTACATGGCATTATCCTGGTTGATTTTTAATAGTAATCTGTTAGGGAGGTTGAGGATAAACTAGGGTTATATCCCGCTGGCTTGAATTTAGTAGTCCCCCTGCCCACGGGAATTATAATATTGTTGGCTCTAAGAGTCGGCAATTTTCAATCGAGATAAATATGGGTAATCCCTTATCTTTACTTGCCAGCTCCTTGTCCAATTTGGCCTGGCAATCTACTTTTATGTTCTGTTCTTGAGGGATTCGAGCTATCTTAACGTTTGGCACTTGCTTTAGGAGCTCGAGAGTTTTTTAGTGATAATGGGCTAATTCAAGTTTACAAATTTTGTAAATACCTTGAACTTGATTTATCATAAGTTAAGAATAACCGAAAATTTAGAGATTTAGAGGATCGGTAAGAGGATCAGGCATGGGACCGACGGCTGTAGTTCTCTACATCATTTGCATTATTGCTACCATTTGGGTCATCATTTCTGTCATTTTCTCATTCAAACGAGAGATCTCCTTGTCTTTAGCTCTTATTTGTTCTCCCATTTGCTATAGTATATCGGCGAGTGCGACGTCCTCAGCCGTGAAAGGATTTTCTTCGACCTCTTCATCTTCCATAATTCTTTCCTCAGCAAGGGGACCACCTCTGTCGATAGTAGGCTCAACATCACACTGACGTTATTGTGTTTGCCTTAGTTGTGGCTGCCGATCGTGACCATCTTCGCCATCTTCATGGTAGACTTCCTCGATGGCGCGTGTATGTCTTACCATATAGATGACCTCTATATTTATGGTATCATCTATTTCTTTCATTTCTTCTTCCATATATTCTATATTTTATTCCCCCTCCATATATTCATCTTCTTCTATATTTTCTTTTTTTATATTTTCTTTCCCTTCTAGAACTTCTTCCACTTTCTCCTCTAATACATGTATCTCAAAGCGGTGATGCCACTAGATCTCTAGTTCTTGATTCGGTAGGAAGATCTCTTCGACTTGTGAACTACGGTCGAAGTTGGTCATCTCTTCCTTTGGAGGGGATGGCGAGCGACGAGATCCCCTAGAGGATTCTCCGAGGTGTCGACTGTTAGGAGGGGTGTCATCGTGGGTCTTCTTTTGGACCCACTTTTGATGTTGTTTGTTATTAGGGGAGGATCTCCGGGAAGCCGTATCCGATGTCACCCCCAGATCAATTCTTCTTTCTCTTCTTTCTTCATTTTCTTCTCTACGAGGCCTTGGCTTCCAGACTTGCTTTTCCTTTTGCTGGGACCTTTTAGCGGCGGATCCCTGAGCTCGAGGTTCAGGTGTCACACCCTGATGCTTACCGGATGAAATTTATCATTGTCTTCTTCTTCTTTCGGCTATCAAATCAGATGATAGCCTTTCCCTCAGAGCGGTCCTTCCACTACAGGAAAATAATGAAATACCGATGGAATTTTCGGCGGATATAGTTACGCCGGAATCAATGACGGCATTACCGGCGGATTGTTCTGCCGGTAACCTTACGGCAGACTTTCCGGCGGAAATAGCGTCGGTAATGTTCTGGCCGCTGAACCGCCGAAATTGCGCCGGTGTTTTCAATATACCGACACATATTCCGTCGGTAATATCCGATGGATATTCCGGAAGATTTACTGCCGGGTTAATTAAAACCAGACGAAGTATTACCGGCGGATAAGCCGCTGGTAATTGGGTCGGCATATTTTCTGCCAGAAAATATGCCGGTAATTTCAATATATCAGCCCCGTGCCCTCGACTTCAGGTTTTTCTGCTTTCGCTTAGGTTTGTTGCTTCGATGACGTCCCTACTCAGTCGATGACGCACCTACCCTCGAGCTCTGTCGACGACGTCCCTGCCCTCGCTCGATCGAGCTCCTTCGACGACGTCCCTCTTCGACCTCGCCCCTGCTGGTCGCTCTGTGTAGGTAACTTTCTCCCTTTAGCATTCTTTGCTCCGGTCAGTTCGCCCTCTTTTGACAAAATTCTCTCCTTCGACGCAGTTCGACTTCTCTCCTTGATGCGCATTGGTCGACTTCGCTTCATTGACGTTTGGCCGGGAGCTCGCTTGCTGTTTACGTAATTTTCTCCCTTTCGCATTCTTGATTTTTTTCTTTAGTAATGGATGTTCTCACTAGACATTTGCAAGAGGATGTACATTGGTGTATGCTTTTTGCTCATGATATTATTCTTGTTGATAGGACTATAGAGGGAGTTGAAGGTAAATTAGAATTGTGGAGGTCAAAGTTAGAGTCTAAAGGTTTTCTCTTGAGTAGATCTAAAACGGAATATATGGAGTGTAATATAAGTAACGATAGACCTAGTGAGGGGATTGTGACTTTGGGCGATCAAGTCATTAATAAGAGTACACATTTTAGATATCCATGTAGGATGGTTGAAGTGGGGGAATGCATCAGGCTTATTGTGTGATAGAAAAGTACCCCTCAAACTTGAAATATTATTCTGTCTAGACAGCGGTAACGATCAATACCGAGCGGTATTGCTATTGGTACCGCACTCGGTACCGCGCGCCTAATGATGTTGCACTTTTTTATTGGTCTCTGAACACATTCGGTGTCCGGACATAATAATCTCTCCTCAAACTTAAGGGAAAATTTTATAAGATGGTGGTGAGACCTGCAATACTTTATGGTGCCGAATGTTGTCCAATAAAGAGTAGCATAATTCTAAGTTAAGCATTGCAGAAATGAGGATGCTCAGGTGGATGAGTGGTTGTACCCTTAGAGATAGGATACGAAATGATTCCAATAGCTTATGCATACATATTTTGGTCAAACCCTCGAGCTCGCTTGCTATTTTTGGAACTTTATCCTTAGATTTCTTGGAAGAAAATCCCAAAAGAAGTACGAGACATGTGGTTTAGAGAGTTTGAGGTATGTTATTATATAAATTTTTTTTATTATATCTAATATATATAAGCTAAAAAAATTATTTATTCTTTATTGTATGTGTTTAAATACAAAAAGATTTTTGTTGGCTTCCACAACATAATGATAAAATCAGAAAGAACTTTGAGAAGCATGGCTCGACTCGTATTCGAGACATGTTTACTGACATGAGAAAGTTAGGCCAGCAACCACTCTGGATTGGTGAGGGTGTATGGGCAGAGTTGAGCAGTGCTTGGAGTAGCCCAGATTATACGAGAAGGAGAGATTAAAATAGACAGAACAGAGCTTCTCATGTTGGGGGCTTGGGTAGTTCCCTTCATACAGGAGCTTCTGTTCCTCATACTGAGTACAAAAGATGTTTGGTAAGAAATTTTAAAATCTTTTAATAATTTACTTTAATTAGAATACTAATATATGTCTATTACAGAAACATGTGCTGGGTAGAGAACCGACTCCTGTTGAATTGCATAGTCATACCCACAAGTGGCAGGAGGACCAACAATGGGTTGACGAGCGTGCTAGGAGAGCCTATGTAAGTATATAAGTTTAATTTTGGTGATATTATGTGTAAATTGTATAAATTTTTATTAACTTTCATAGGAGGAGTATATACGGCTTTGAGAGAGTCAGGCTGCAGCAGGTGAAGGTTCTTCTGCTGGATCAATAGACTATTCTGATTACCGCACTTGGTCGCAAGAGGTAGGAGGAATGCATCATGGCAGCGTATATGGGTTAGGCTCGCAGGCCTATGCATATGAAGGGCAGACATCTAGTGGCGGTAGTTTTTCATCTAGTACCCAGGAGTCTTTATATACCCAACAGATAGCTGCCCTTACAACCGAGCTAAAATAGGTATGGAAAGCCCAAGCTGATTGGCAGATGCAAATGCAGCAGCAGCAGATACAGATACAGCAGCAGCAAGCTCAAATGTTAGAAGAAATGAAAAAAATGAGGGAGCAGATGAGTAGTGGTAGGAGTACAACATCACCTGAGGATAAAACTGAATCAGAGTAGACATTATTTATCTATTTTACTGATATGGACATCTATTTTTATGTGTTTTTTGGACATATTTATCTATTTGCTATTTAAACATGTTTAGATATTTATTGATGACACTCTTCTTATATATATTTATTATTTGCATGTTTAATTATTTCTTATCTAGATGATGCTCTTCTGGTTTGTGTAACTGTTGATATTGTAGAATATATATTATGTTATAATTTTTTATATGCAGGTATAAATGTGGAAATCACTTTTCAAAGTGAGGAAGGTTTTTTTTTTGCTGCTACAGGTTTCCATTGGATTATCCGTAGTACCTGTGTCAGAAATATGATATGACGACATTTCTGATGGAATATGCGATGAAACATACGATGGATAGTTTGGCGGTGATATCCGACGGTAAAATCAGCATCGCTTTTTATTGTGGCGGAATATCCATCGGTAATTCCGGCGAACATTTTCTGCCGGTTATTCCGACGGCTTATTTGCCAGAACACGACGACAAAAAAGGTGTCGGGTTGTCAAATATATCCGCCGGTTGTCCGTCAGAACATCCGCTGGAAATACGTCTGACCAAAAAAATGTGATGGAAATATTTTTCTGACGCGCGTTTTACCGTCGGAGAGTTTTCCGTCAGAAATCCTCCAGAAATCTATTATTTCCGGCGCATTTTTCACTTTACCGGCATATTTTGTCTGCCAGTAATGGCTATTTTTCCTATAGTTTTTTGGCCTCAATCATTAGTGGCCTCTAGAATCTCCTTTTCTTCAGACCTTTTTCTTTCACTGTGTTCAATACCCTGTACACCCGAGCTGACAGGGTTTTGGGTTCTTTCTTTCTTGGAGGGGATGAGACTTTGGGCTGTTGATCCCAGAAAGATTTCTTCAGTTCCCTAGT
Organism: Dendrobium chrysotoxum; assembly: GCA_019925795.1. NCBI lineage: Eukaryota > Viridiplantae > Streptophyta > Magnoliopsida > Asparagales > Orchidaceae > Dendrobium > Dendrobium chrysotoxum. The sequence continues at coordinate 21,966,744 of CM034315.1, read as the reverse complement.
AGAGCTATTTATTTTGACCCATCTCAGGTCAGTAAACTTATTCTAGATAGGAACATTGGCTTCAGGTTTTCTAGCCGATAGATTGGATGGGTGGACTAGCAGCTATTGCTGCTGAGCCCGAAGCTCAGCATTCTTCTTCCTTCTCTGCCTTCTTGTTAGCCTTCCTCCAGATGAGGAGGCCTCAACATGTGACAGTCTTTCAAATATAGAAATCCTCTTACGAGGATTTTTAGCAGCAGTAGCATTCCGTAACACTAGCAGGTGCGTCCGGCGTGTAGCAAATTCTGTAGTTGGTCACTGCACTGGCAGATGTGCGTGACGAGTATAGGCTCAGATAGGTTGGCGTCTCCTTATATGCCTTTCAGTATTTAGGCCATTCACAGGAGTGGCGGCATTCCTTGCAACGACTGTAGGGAAGTCAATGCTACCGAACTGGATGGTTGCTCCAATATTCTCGGTGGTGATCATAGCATTCGTTAGTTGGATGCTAGCGCCGCATCCCAGTTGAACAGTGAATACAGTGTTCTGTAGATCCATCTGTACAAATGAAATACAAGAGTTAGTAATCAGAATTTGATACATCACCTCACACTTTCAGAATGCAGAGACTTACATAGAACATAAGAACAAAATAGATAATATTAGCGAGTAATTAAAATAATAAATTAAAAAAACCCTACTAATTATGCTATCTCAGTGAATTGGTTGAATGACCATTTTTAGAATATTAATCACTTAAATTCATTAATGATCATTTTGGAAAATTTAAATTTTTGAACCCATATGGATTTGATTGCTACGATAATACTGAGATGACTAGCCAAAGATGGAAAGAGAAACCAATCCCCAGCGGAGTCACCAGAAATCTATGGGCTCCAAAAATTCGACCCCGGCCTCCACCCACTATTGCTTTCTCTGGGGAGTTTTAACAGAATTAAGTTTAGGGGTAAATTTTGGAAGGAAGATGGGTTTGTAGATAAGAGACTACCTAGAGATTTCACCCTCATTTTGTGAGGACTTTATGATTTGAGTTCTGGTTTCCTATAGGCGCAAGCCCCTATAGTTAATTACCCCTTTCAGTAATGAGAGATAACTTTCGATTAAGGCTTGTCGTCAATCAGATATATAGAAATATGGTATATAGTAGCAGCAATAGGCATTTGAAATTTAGAGAACTTAGAATTTAGAAGATTAGAAGATTCGGAGATTTAATATTTAAAATTGGAAATTACACCATCTTGCACTTAAAGCGGATGGTGGGGGAATGGATGATAAACCCGATCAAGAACTCATGGTTCCATCATTTCGGGCCATCATGGTCCATAGTCTACTTAGTTAGAGGAGGTAGTCGACTCAACTTGACAAAAGGATCCTTATCGACAGCCATGAGTTGCTTTGTCCAAGGGTACCTTGTAGACCCAGGGTGAGTATTTACCTAAGGGGACAAATTTGAACCCACCTTAGCTAATAGAGGGCTTTGTGCCCTATCGATCATATCCTATTGATTCATATCTCAAGGATTTGATGCCACTAAGGAACGTATTGGCTCTGGCCATAACTGCTATCTTGTAGTGCCATTTGGTCGTAAAATCACTCGGTTTAGAGGGTCCCAGATCATAATCATTTATCCTGCAGTGCCATTTGGCAGCGAAACTACTGGTTAGAGGACACATACCACATCTTTACTGGTAAGAGATTATTTGAGAATGGATCCTAGTGATATTATCGACTAAGCATTAGGTCTTTGTGAGCTGAAGTAAATTTCAATTTATTCACCTCGGTAAACTGTTATGGAGGGTGGATGGATTTTTCTTTAAGTGGTTGATGATTAGTTTTTTATTTTAAATATCTTGGAGTTTTGAGATCTTGGGAATTTATGTGGAGTTTTGAAGTTTTTGGAGTTTGGGAGGCATTTGAAATGATTTGTGTGGACCCCTCTAGTTAAGGTTTGCATTCAACACTGCCATTATCGGGGTGAATCGGGTTACTTCCATTTTATGGATTGAACCTTGTCGACTCTATCGAGTTGTTGTTAGAGGATCAAGTTTCATAGGTTTTATGCCTTCGTAAGCGAATTCTCTTGATTATAGGCCTTGAAGGCCTAATATGAATGTATAGAATAAATATCCCGGTCGATCTCACGACTGCATATTTATTTAATGGTTCGAGCTGTATCGACTCCTACCTACCCGCATAGGAGGATCGGGTTTAAACTTGAATTCACTTATTAACCTGCACATCATCCCTAGACGTCACGTGTGTATGAATAACATGCTCGTCAGGGCCCATACGGGTGTTTGGGGATATTTTATAATTATCTATTAAACCTTGTCGACTCTTATTTATCTGCTTAGGAGGATCAGGTTTAAATTTGTTGATCCACACAGCATCCCTAGACATCATATGTGTACTAATAACACGCTCGCCAGGGCCCATACAAGTTTTGTGATTGCACTTACCCCTTTTTGTGTACTTATATGTATACATGTTATGGTGCATGTGTAGGGGTATTCTTGGAATATTTGTAAATGCCTTCTATTTTCTTGCACGGATGTTGCAGATCCGATGGCATTGTACTATGGTTTGCCCATTGCTTTGTACAGGTAGACTATCGTACACTACTTATTACTTTTTATAGGTAGTTTACTATGCACTAACGAATCCCCTGCCATTGTTAGTAGATAACTATATTCACTATAGTTCTCTTGTATTTGCTTACATGTAACATGTTGTATGCACAACGAACTTCCTATAGCAACTCGTATGTATTTGCATTTGATGTAGTCACTTTGTACTTTACTTGTGGACAACATATTGGATATATAATAGATATTCTACAACATCTTGTAGGAGTTCATATCTGCTACAGTTCTCTTCTATGTTTGCCATGTAGATGATATGTCGAGTGCACGACGAATCTTCTACAACAACTCATAGATATTTTCATTTGCTGCGTATCATATGCTTCTGCTTGTGGTTGACGCACTTGGCGTACAACAGATCTTCTACAACAGCTCGTAGGCAACATCTAGTATGTGCCGTGGATCTTTCTACAATAGCCCGTAGGTATTTATATTTACCGCATATTATCTTCCCTTACTTGCAATGGATCGATGTATTTGCTAGCCATTTGAATGATAGTTGATCATAGGGGTGTTTCAACATCTACTGCATGCTACTGATTAGCACTTATAGGTTTGTTGTGATTGTGGCGATTCTTCCATCGCCGCCAACAGATGTTTGTATCTACAATAGTTCTCATTGCATCTTTCTTGTAGCCAATATATTAGATGTATAATGGGTCTCCTACGGCAGCCTGTAGGAGCTTGTATTTGTCATCAATCCCTCCCTACATATCAACTGTGAGGGCATCTTTGTAACTACTGCACACATTATCATCATGGCTTGCAGAGGCTTGATGTACTTGACTGATATAGAGAAGTTGCCGATGTATACTAATCTCCTTTGCTTGTAAGGGATCGTTACACTTGCTTGCATGTTGACTTCAAAGAGAGGTTATGATATCCCAATACATTATTTGTAAGTGAATTGATATATTCACTTACAAAATGTTGATGTTGAATGTATGTTGGTGTTGGCTGCAAGACATTGTTGCATTCATTACATATTTTTATACTTTCTTCACAAGCATGTGATTGCACTCATCACTGACTCCTTGTATACACATCTATAAGGTAGCGGTTGATGCCATCGCTAAGGGACTTTATACATTTTCTTGTACGATTGATATAAATGTTGCAATCAATCACCATTGTTCTTCCCTAATTTGTAATGCCTACTTGCTTTAACTTGTCATTATAGTGCATATCACACTAATCACATTGAAACTTTGTCCAGCATAAGCCCCATTACTTCCATGAAGTTCATTTTTAGAGTGATGTTCACCACCAATGATATTCGGCATTTCACTTATTTACTAATGTTACTTACAAATCTATATTTGCATTTTAACATTCCTCTGTCTAATGTTGAGTTCACATTTATTTGATTCTTGCTCAAAATCTTTTATATTTTGTACAAATGTTAATTTAGTTCAATGCTATTCATCCATTATTCATTTGAGTCTAAGTTCATAAGTCCTTGTAGTTCAAATGTTTGTTCAAATTGTTCAAGTCAAAGTCCTTTGCACTTTGTTCAAACTCGAGTTCGAGTTCCATGCTTTATTGATTGATACTTATTTGGATGAATTTGATTCATCACTTGATGTTTATATTTTTGTTATGACGTTAACTTATTATTGAGATTTGAATTTTGTTCAAGTTCATGTTTAGTTTGGTCCAAATCAAGTTCAAGTTGTCCAAATCAAGTCCAAGTTCTTTGTGTCCAAAATTATGTTCAAGTCTTCTGCATTTCAGATGAAATTTCGGCGGCCTCCCGGCATCTCCCCCGTTTAGGGGAAACTATGGGAAACTGGGCCTTTTCACCACGCTACAAAAAGCATGTATGGAAGGTGTCCTCGGACACCACATCCATATTTGCTTCATTCCCCACCATGCTACGAAAAGCGTGTATGGGTCTTCAAATGTACTTGCTTGAAAACAAAGTTATTTCCCCGTAAGAGGGTACTTATGAATATACCCTTCTCGCCATAGGCGACGCATCAGGTTCCCATCCCACCACGCTACGAAAAGCGTGTATAGGTGGTTTGCCAGTGTGCCGTGAATATCGAAAAAAGAGATTTTAGGTGATCACCCACTTCGTCGTAGGAGCCGCTCTGAGTTCCCTTCCCACCATGCTATGAAAAGCGTGTATAGGTGGTTTGCCGGTGCGCCGCAAATGACGAGAATGGGATTTTAGGTGATTACCCATCTCATCGTAGGCACCACACCAGGTTTCCTCCCATTGTGCTACGAGAGAGCGTATAGGGGGTTTGCCGGTCCACCGCAAACAATGAGAATGGGAATTTGCGTTTTAGAGATTTATACCTTTGAGGTCGATGATGATGATGGCAAAAGAAATGTACAAAAATATATTACAAAAATGCTCAAAATCACATATTTCTTCCTTTCTCTTTTTTTTTCTTACAATCGACACCGTTGATGATATGGTTGCTCTCCCCAAGCTCAATAAGCAATCCTGAGCATTTTAGTGAATCCATTTTAGCCTTTTGTATGCAATCTTTCAGACCTTCTTCCAAGCTGCATCTTCTGCTTTCCATTGCAACAACATTGTCTTGGTTATTATTTTCAGTTTCCCCCATGTAAAGCTTTCATTACTGTTGTTCATCTTTAACTTGAATAGGGATTAATGGCCTGAGAAGGGAAATGAGATTCATCCCTAAACATTCTGGTTAAGCTTTTGCTGATCCAATAGCTAGGTTTACTCTTTCCCACCAAGTTAAAGGCCTTCTTTCTTTTCCAACAATATATTCGGGTAGACATCCTTATGGGACATACTCATACACTAATATCTTGTGCTTAGCTTTAGAACAACAGCTAACTGAACCCACAAGGTTTTTATGCTTGACTCTAGAAGGCAGCTCACCATGCAAATAACAGAAGTCTAGTAACTTCTAACCAAACTTGACTGTCCTTGTTGACCACATTTTAAGGCTAAGGAAAATATCAGGCATTACTCCACCAGAATCTTTTTTGTCCATCATCTTATTTGTTTTAAATGAAACAGAGAAATGTAAGGCTGCTGGCCCGCGGCCTTCATCGCCTCTATACCTCCTCAGCCTCCTTTCACATCCCCATCTCCACATTATTTGAGGTCTTCTTGTTCTTGTTTCAAGGTCAGAGGAGAAATCACAAATTGACTCAAACCACCTATGGACATATTTCATAGGAAAAAGAATAGTGTAAAGCTTGCACTTTTGATAGATCTCCATCAGAAATGGTTTCTCAGTATAGCAAAAATAAGGGAGAAACTCATCGGTTTTGCTCAGCTTGCCATAAATATCTGCACTTCTATGGAGAATCTCTCATTGATGAAGATTATTGGCAAGTCTTGTAGCCAAGCCTTAAGGAATTGGTGAGCATGCTCAAAAAGGAGAAATTCATTCCTGTTGAAGAACTCTCTGAGCTAGATTATGACGCTTCTGGACTTGCAGAGTGCATGAAATGCAAGCAGCATTTCTGCTTGAACTGCCATGTTCCATGGCATGATTTCATGTCAGGTGAAGATAATAAGAAAAATGATCTTACAAGGGAGCACGAGGTTGATGATGAGAGGTTGTGATGGAGGCACATAATGATTATCAGTGAGTGTTGCTTGAGCTTCCCTCATCCATTTCTTCAACTTAATATTCCAATAATTTTTCACCTCATTATTTTTTCTTCTAGGAAGCTTGGGAGCAATCACAAACCACTTTCTTCCTCTCTTATTGTAGAGGGTGAAAATCATATTGTCTTCTTCCTTAGTGAAGCATCCAAATTTGATATCTGGTCTAAGGTAATTAAGCCATTCTAAGTCGACAGCTCTTTCCACTTTGAACCATGATTCTGGATGTAGCTTCAGAGAGTTATGTCGTCCTCTAGAGACCATGGACACCCCTTCTTCACGTTTGCTTTGTAGCAACAAGGAGCTCTTCCTATGGAGAGAGAGAGAGAGAGAGAGAGAGAGAGAGAGAGAGAGAGAGAGAGAGAGAGAGAGAGAGAGAGAGAGAGAGAGAGAGAGAGAGAAGGTAAGAGCCTGTCGATTGGAGACCTGTAGCCATCTTGAGTCAGTTAAGCAGCATATCAGAAGCTTCGAGAGCTGGAGGTCGGGACGTTCAACCTTGGCTGGAATCGGGCAGAGGTTTGGACAGGATTTGATTTTGTAAAGGGGTGGCTTTGAGGGAAATCCCTGTAGCAGGTTGTAGGTAGAGATTTTAGTGGAGATTGTGGTTGAGGTGGGCATGAAGAAAAAAGGATGGTAACTGCTGGAGAATAGCTTTATGATTTCAAACTTCCATTTATTATTATTATTTCCCTGCAGATGGGATAGGGAGCAGGTTGGAAAGGATATGTGATGTGAAAATGGTAGCTGTGCAGAGATTTTGATCAGGATTTGGGTGAGATCTCAGCACAGGTAATGATTCAACATATTTTTTTTTTTATTTTGTTATGGCTGGCTTATGGAGGTCAATAAGTGCTGTGGGGAGTAGCTAGTTCAGACTATCCTTCAAATCCTTATTCATCCAGAGATATAGGAAGATCAAGTGGAGTTAATACATATTAAAATAGGCAAAACTGTTACAACTATGGTTTTTGAAGGACATTACTAGAACTTTAATTTGAATGAAAATTTTAAGTGGATCAAGAAATTAAAAATGATACTAAGTGTTGCTTTTTTTTGGTGGATAATTTCTAGTAATGCTCTGCCAACTACTGATTGGCTTAATCATAGGAGGTTGCATGAATCAAATCTATATCCTAGTGGGTGCTAAAACATAGAGGATGTCCAGCATATTGCAGTAACTTGTAGCAAGTTTGTTGAGCTAATTTCTTGTCTTAATCAACAAGGAATTAAGATCTAAGTTTTCCAATCTCTTGTTGAACACTTTGAGCATCTAAAGAGGAGATTCAAGGACAATCCAGCTATGGATAGTAGTACTACTATTTTTTACTCTTGGAGAGCAAGGAATGAATGTAAGCATGGGAAACTTGTGTGGTCAGTTGCAACAATTACTTAATATGCCCTGGAAACAACTTCAAATCTTATAGAAATCTAATTTTGGAAAACTGGGGTCTAACTGGCTCTTTGAGCTACGTAATGAATTTTGGCATCCCCTTCCTCCAAATTGGATTAAGGTAAATGTGGATGCTTTAATCACACAATCAAATAAAGCTGCGATATGGGGGAGTGATTGAAGATCACAAAGGTAGATTTCTTTTGGCTTTTGGAAGATAGTTGGTTCATTGGGACATTACTCAAATGGAACTTTTAGCAGTCCTTGCAATTGAGGAGGTCATACAAGGATGGATGCTTGAAAAGGAGGGCATTTGGATAGAAGGAGATAAAGTCAATGTGATCAAACTGCTACAAAAATCAATGGACAACTTAAAATGGCACAGAGTGGAAAGCTTGGACCTTAATATCTTTTTTCTTAATGACTTTAAAAATGTTATTTTCCATTATGTTCCTAGGAATTGCAATATGGTTGCTGATTTTTGTGCATCCTATGCAATGTTAGGCAATTTCTTTAGGGATACTATTTTAGATATTAAACTTCATTCAACATTATTTTTATTATTGAAGGAGTGTGATACGATAGCTATCACTTAGAATTGTATTTCATTTTGAATTAATGAAAAATGCAATTCATTAAAAAAAAGGAATGTTCATAAAGTCTTTCATTTTATTAATGATTTATTTAATTTTTTAAAAGAATATGGTAATTAAAGATTGTAAATTACTTTGAAATCATTAATTAACTCATCCAAGGCTTATAAAATTTAATGCTTTTGTTCCCCCTAAATGATACAACAACTACATAAAGCCTTAAGGTTTATTAATGAATTATAATTATTTAATATTTAATTAATAAATTTATTTCAGTAAAATGCAATTTAAATCATTTAAATTTTATTTAAAATTATTTGATTTTTATTTTTATTTTATGTATTTAATTTTTAAATTTAAGTTTTATTTGATTTTTAATTAATTTTTAAATTTAAGATTTATTTAAATTTTAATTAATTTCTTTTAATTTTTAAATTTAATTACATAATTTATTTTAATTTTTTTTATTTTTATTTAATTCTAACTAATTTTTAGATTATATATTAAATTTTAATTAATTTAAAATGTATTTAATTTTATTTCAATTATTATTGAAATTTTAAAATTTTAAATCTTTAATGGTAGGTTTTACCAAAGTTTGACTTTTTAATTAAATGATGATTATTTTTTATTTTAATTTTTATTTATTATGTTATTTATCCTAAGTTGAATGAAGTTGAGTTTATAATTTTATGAATTATATTTAATTATTCATGAGATTTACTAGTTTATGGTATTTATTAAATTCCTTCACTATTGAAGGAAATTGAGGTGTGTGATTGATTGAACAATTGGTCTCAATTTATTAAGTGATTGATGCTATAGGTTAGAGGTAACCTAAGGATCAATCATTGAAAAATTGGAGTCAACTAGATTAAAGATTAATTTTAAATGATTTTATATAATTAAACTTTAATTAAGCCTTAAGTTATATTTAGTATTATTAAGATTTGATGGAGCTTTTATTTTTTATTATTTGTTTAATTTATAATATAATATAATATAATTTATTTTATATTTTTATGAGTTTTAATGATTATTTAAGAAATTAGTAGTCATATTAATGAGTATTTGAGAAATAATTAGGTGAAAATAGTAGGTATTCAAACTGAGTTTAAGAATCATGAGATTGTGTCCATTGAATTCAAATAGAAGGAACTCAATGGACATGATTTCATCTTCCTCCTTAGATCAGTTGAAGAGAGAGAATTTTTGTATGCTTTAAACTCAATATAAGATTGATATAAGATCGCCAAAATGCTTACATGAGAGCTTCTATGGCTAATCATTAACTGTATGAAGTTTGAAGACTTCATATAGCAAATGGGATGCAATGTTTTAAACCCTTAGCCTAAGGGAGAGAGCTTGGGAGAGTCCACTTCACAAGGGAGAGAGGTGGTGAGGTTTAGAGAGGGAGAAGAGCCTTGAGGGAGTCAAGGGAGTGTGAAGGGATTCACATGGTTTCTTCAATTGGCTTGCACCTTGGGTCCTCTGGTTATTTTTTGGTGGAGCTCTTGGAGCAGAGCTCTAGGAAGAAAAGTCATTGGGGCCAAAGACTTGCTAGCCGAGGAGTCTAAGGACCAGCATCTACATAGAAGCAAGGAGTTAAAATGAGGGATAATATCTCTATCAAGCTTGAAGGCAAAGGAGGGACAAAATCCATGCCAATCCCTTAAGGCGAAAGGAGGGATCAACACCTCCACCATGTTGAGGAAGCGAAAGGAAGGAAAACATCTATGCTGGGCCTAGGAGCTAAGAGGAGAGAGATTATTTGTGGTCTGAAAAATTATAAAGGTCATTCTCCACCTATGGTAAGGGAGAAGGGCTCCTTTTTTTTAGTTATGAACTAAACAAGAGACACATTTAGTTCAATACCCAAAGAGGAAGACCTTTAGGGAGTGGACTGTTAACCTTGTTTTTTTTTATGTGAGGTCAAAATTCCAAATCAAAATTAAATATTCATTTTCAATTCATTGAACTCTATTTTAAATTTAAATAAAAAATCCAAATCTAAATCCCAAAGCTAAAATCAAATGTTCAAATCCAAACCCCGACACCCCTTGGACTTCTATCAATTGTACATAATTTTCAAATCATTCAAAACCCTATCAAATGACCATACAATCATGTTTTGTCAGTTGTATAATGGTTAGGCATATCCTTAAGGTCTACCCAGCAAATTTGGACACAATCATGGCCTTTGAAACCCCAAAACTCAAAGTATTTCCCAATGCTACAAAACGTTCAAATATTTATAGCCTATGCCACTGGACCTTCCATCTTGTGGAAAAATCACCTTGGGAGCCTCCACAAAACCTTTGACCATGTTCATTATCATTCTCATTATGCATTGAATCAACATTGAACCCTTGATGAACGATGATTGACTATAGTTTACCATAAAACCCATGAATCTTTAAACCCTCCTAAAATAATAATTTTCATAGACATCAACATAGATCATTCAAACCAATGCTTGAAACCTCTTCCAATATACTCCAAATGTTATTTGGAGTACATTGATTCTAAAACCAAACCATGGTTAAGCTTGGTTGACAAAGTCAACCAAATAAACCATAAAGAACTCAAACATGCATTTTGAACTTAGAGACCTTCCCATGATATGGGACCACTTCTAATAAGTCCAAAATATGATTTTGTTTAGTCCCTAAACCCTAAACCTTAGCCCTTCATATGATTGACTTATGATTTTGTTTAGTTCATAATTAATCCAAAATAAATCATAAAAATGTATTTTAAAGCTTAAGATTCTCAGAATTAAACACTAATCAAGGGAAAATTAAAAGCCCTATGAAACTCCTTAAAAATAAAAAAGTAATTTAAAAATTAAGAAAAATCATTAATTAATTAAATAAAATAATTAAAAAATAATCAAAATTCCTAAATGATTTCAAAAACTTGTAATTATCCTTTAGATTCATTAGTGACATTTGGGAAAGATTTTAAGAGGTTCAAAGTTAATTTGGGGCTTAAATAAAATATCCCCTTAATTAAGCAATTAATTAATTCATTTAAATAAATGAAATTGCAAAAACTATAACTAATTCTAAAAATATTCAAATGAAATAAAGTCAGTGGCATTGAACTCAAAATTAAATCTAGTATTTATAAAAAATAGAAATTTTAGTAATCTTACTTAAATAAAAAAGTTAAAACTTGGTCAAAATATTGATTAAAAAATAATTAAATATAAAGAAATTCAATAAAATATAAAAAAATTAGAAAATATTCAAATTAGTAAATTGAATTCAATTAAAAATAGTTTAAAAAATGATAAATAACAAGGTGATTGTTGGGTAGCCTAGGTCACGAGGCCATATCCTAGCCCCAAGGAGGGTGAATTAAACCTCATAATCCTAATTTAACAAAGATAATTACTATTCAACTTAAATAACCATTAAGAAATTAATAATGAAACACTTAGACATTGAAACTTTCATACCCTATCTTAAATTCTATTTGGAGGACATAAGTGTAATTGATTCATAAAGCTTAAATGTTAAAATGATTAATTAAAGTAGGGACATCAGTTAACCAATTATCAATCAACTTTAACATTTAAATTTCATTTTAAAATAAATTTCAAAACCTTAAAAGATTAAAACTTAAATTCAAATTAAACATCTTTTAGCCTAAAAAAGTTAAAAAATAAAATGATAGATAACTTGAAATAATAAAAGAACTTAGGATATATCTAAACCATATAGCTTATTATACACACTTTAGATTATTTGTTAGGGAAACCAACTCTAGCTTTAGGCTAGGCCATTATTCTTTTATGTGTTTTCTTTGAGATGTGGAAACTTATTGGTGTGTGAATGAGTTTTGGTTGTTATAGTTTTTTATTTTCTATGATGCTTATATTATTTATGCTTATGATGTGATTTGTGATAGGCATTTAGATTTTTTTAAGTTTGGAACGATCTGATTGTTTATTGCTAATAAAAATTTTTTTGTAGGTTGCTATACTTATGCAGGGCTATTGACTAAAAGGGGGCTAAAATTAATTAAATTTAATCTAATCAAATTTTCTATAGGTGGTTTCGTTGTTTAACCCCCCTTAATAAAAAAAAAATTGGCCAAGCTTACAGGTTGCTAAAAAAGAGCAAATAATTATGTTGTGATGTGATTTGAGATGATTTCATATGTAAACTACTTTTCTAACTTGTATGGAGTGTAGAGTCATTTTCATTTTTAAATGTAATTTGGTAAAAAAGGAATTGTGAAAATCTTAAAATAAGGTATTTTCTCTAAGAAAAAATTAAATTTCTAAAGAGGAAAAAACTTCCTTTAAAGAAAAGTTATTTTTATTTGGAAGTTCCATTGTAGGTACAAATACCTGACTTGGAGAGAAGAAATAAAGCAAATATGAAGATTAAAGAGAAGAAGAGAAGACTAAAAATGCCTTATTTAAAAGAATTGCATCCTTTGAAAGGAGTAGAATCTAGGTTATTGTCGGTGGAGCTTGACCACCTTTACTTTTCAATAGATCCTAGTTTGTATGAAGTGGCATTTGCCACATAGACTTAGAACAATATACTTTGATTTATGGTTTAGTTGATTGATTTATTTACATTAATTGATCATTAGAAATTTCTTGCTTTTTATAGGTTTCTTTCTTATATGTGCTTGTGCCTAGATATTTAGCTAGGCTCTTAGGAAATTAAAACTTTTTTATTCATAACCAAATAAGAATTTTAAGATAATACAGAAATATATCCAGACTAAAAAGTAAGCCAGATCTCATATGGGGTCACTTAAAGTATATCCATCCTTCTTTCCTTGTTAGGCACCTCCCCACTTATAAGTAGAAGACACCACTCAACCTATGAGGATGCAGTTCTAACTCAGGGGAGGCATGCTCCTTAGGATAAAATCTATTTTTTATGTCTTTTTAAAAGTTTAATGCTAATTATTATAGAAGAGTTAATTTGCATGCATTACATTAAAAATAAATTAAAAAAGGTGAAATTTAATTGCATTTATTATTATATGCATAATTACCAATCATAAAGTATAGGGCCACTTAGAATTTTTTGTAGATGTTGGTCCTATATTCCAAAAACTTAAATAATAATGGCTTATCTATCTTCTATTAGATCGGATAACATAGTTTTGAAATCGATTAGGTAGTTCAGTTGGCATTCCACTTCGGGCAAGATGTAAGTCCAGAATTGCACTTCATTAGATAGGTTCAGGTTACTACTCTGTAATGCCTAACTTAGATCTAGGATTTGAGGCAGACCTCAAATCATAAATTCTCACCCTCCAGGAATATAATCCTAAATTTTTAATAAAATGCCAACTCAAACATAAAAAATTCTTCTTAAAATATTAAAGCCCAACATAGGATAGACTGGAGCATTTATTGGTGGTCCCAGAATCTTAGTGCTTCCTACTTTTGATCTTTTGTCCACTAGAAAGAACTACTCAACATTGAACCAATCCTCTTTGAAAAATCCAAAACTTATTATCCTTGGCTTAATCTTTAGAATCTAAGAAAATATTTGCCACTACTTTAATCGAGGGTAGTTTTAGGAGGTTTGTCACTTTTGAGATGTAATTAATCATAAATGCTTGCCTTTATGGGAAACCTGTTACTCCAGAACAAAATAAACCCGATCTTATTTTCGTAAGGTAGCAGAAAGACCCCTGGAAATGTATAAAATTTTTCAAAACTCACTTCTGTATTCAAATACCTCTATGAAATGGCATGTTTGCCCTTCAGGGTGAAATGATATTCTCTCTGTATTTGGTTAAAAATGATGATTTTTCAAAATCCATTTTGGTATCCAAATAACTTAGTTGAATGTCACATTCACCTTTTGACGTGATATGATATCTCCCTATTATATTTATTTATAAAAATGATATATTTTTTTAAAAACTCTATTTTCATCTTTAAATAATATTCTAGAATGATAAGTCTACCTTTTGAGGTAGTAAGCCATTCTTTTTATGAGTTTGACTATAAAAATAAAATTTTTGAAAACCCTATTTCTATCTTAAAATTTATCATAGAATATCATGTTCGTCTCTTGAGATGGTACAATATTCTCAATGATGTGTTTGATTACAAAAATAGGAGTTTCTAATGACTCAACTAGGGAAGGTTTCTCTCTCCATCTTTACTAGTGAAAATACTTATACATCGATGGTATACTTACTCTCGTCATAATTTGAGACAACCTTTCTCCCACTGGTTGCCTTGCTCATTTCTTTCTTGGGTAAGTGCAATCAATATCTAAAAAGTTAGAGATATGATAGGGGATATTTTATGTAAGAATGAGGCTTTAATATACCTTGCCACGTTAATTAGTGGAAGGAGAGAGTTAAGCCAATTCTTTAAAATCTTCATTGAGAACTAATAGATTTTAGGAGCCTCCTATTGGTTGAAAATCTGGTGTGTTAGATTCTAAAATCTAAAAGCATCTAAAAAATATCTTTTAATAAAAAATAAAAAAATTTCTTTCAAAATAACCTCCCTTCCTCATTGGTATATGTTGTCGTTACATTCCCTTATAACTTAACAAGTACTATAGGATTTCAAAATTTAAAATTCAAATTAGTTTTAAATTGTTAGAAATGATTACTTCAAAGAGACTGATTGAGGATTATTTTTTTAAAATGTAGAGAAATAATGGAAAGAAAACTCATTTTCTCCTTTGAAAAAATCTGACTATTGAGGAAATTGATTTAGGAAAGAAAATTTAGTTTGGTATTGGCTTTCATACTATTATATTGTAAGTGAATGGTAATAAGATTGATGATAAAATGGATGATTGCTTAATTGAGCTTGTATTAGGGTCAGGGTCTGACTCCCTCGTTCCTAAAAAGAGGGATGTTGTTGCCCCTATACCCATTGCACCTCTAGTCAGGGAGGTCAAGAAAATGAAATTTGAGATTAGTGGTGACATTCCATCAGTTTTTGAAGTTGGTTCCACTTTAGGTACTCATTTTATTAGTAAGACTCAAAAGAGGAATTATATCAAGAGGATTAGGAAGAAGATTAATTAGAATAGGAAAATTGTTGAGTAAGAATGATTGAATAGTATAAGATTGAGGTTGGTGAGGAGCTACCTATTCCTCTTACTTCTCCTCTCATAGGTGGAAGTCGCTTCCATCGCCTTCAGAAGGAGAGGAGGGTTTATGTAGGATAGCTCATTCTCCACTGTACCCTCTTGATTATTACATGAAAGAGACTCCTGAGGAAGAGAGGAAATCATAAAGTAAAACTTTGAAAAATATCATTCATACCTGCACAACCCAAGTAAGGGAAATTAAGGAAGAATGTTTTAGCCATATGAAATGCATGATTGCCTAAAGATTTGTTAAGGAAACTTTGGAGGAAGAAAAATCTGAGGTGAAAATTTTGACTCCTTACTCCCACAAGATCACTAAGAAGTTTTCTAGACATCCTATCACTTATGTGTTAGTGGATGGGTAACACTGGCTCCCTAGGCAGCCATTTGAGAAATCTGAGGAGGTGGTGTTGGTGCAGTCTGTTGAGAACCACAACTCTAGTAGAAAACCCCTTCTGTATCCTATGAAGTTTCCTAATCAATCCTCTACTCCATCCAGCATAGTTAGTAAAGGTAGTCAGTATTAGTTGAAAAGGCCTATGGATTTGAAAATGAAGAGACCTAAATCAACAAAAATAGAATTTGTCAAAAAGAAGAGTAGTAAGAGTACAAGTGAACAGTCAACTACATTGGTCCATAGGCATCCTATTTAGTGTTATGACCCTTCCACTTTATTAGATGGTACTAGGTCACATTCATGAAATGTTCTACCATCTGTAAAGGAGAAATTGCAGAGATTTGCTGTGAGTGCCACCCTTGTGACTATTAGGTCAAGGGTAATCAAAGGGGAAATTGTAATGGAAAAAAAAAGGAAAAGGAAATAGATCCAATGATTGATAAATCCATTGATAAGAAATTTGAAGAATGTAATAAGGACATTCAAAAACTCAAAATTTAAAGTATAAAGTATAAATTAGAGAAGAAAGAACTTAAGATAATAAAAGAGGACAGGGAATTTCTTCCCATTGACCCTAAGTTTTTTTGAGGGGAAACCCATTAATAATGCTATGAAATAAATAAATTATATTTTGAAAAGAAGAAAAAGGAAATGATTGAAGCATTTAATCCTGAAGAGGATGATCTATTAGTAGACTATGATGAGGATAATACTCTAGGCATTGGTGTATTTATGGTTGATACCAGAGCATATTCATTGAAAAATAATCCTGATAGAAAGTTAGAAGAAGAAACAAAAGAGCCAGATGACATCAATTCACCACCTAATTTGATAAAGAAACTTACAAACAAAGATGATCATATCATAATCTAGAAATGAAGATAGAGGAAATGATGTTGAAAATGGCAGAGATTCAAAATTGGATATAAAAAATCAACCAATTTAGAATGATTTTCCTCCAACAATAGCACATGATTTGGATAAATAAATATTAGAAGGGAAAGAAAAGGGAACAAGTAGAAATATAGATTCATCCCATATTGATACTGATATCAAACTGATGATTGAAAGTCAGGTGAGGGAGGCCATAGTCCAATCGTAAGGGGCTTCATCTATTCTAAAGGTTAGTACTAAAGGGTTCTCCTAATTTTACTTGTGAAATAGGAAGGGTTCAGAAGTTCTTTCCTTTTCAATCTACCTTAAAAGTTAAAGATGATATAAAACTTGAGAAAGATAATTTTAATAAATTAATAGAATTACCATTTGGCTATTTTCCTCGATGTGTGAAGAATTATGTTTATAGAGATCTCACACCATGTTAGTGGACTAAGGGTCAACAAAGATACCATGAAATCCTTTGGCATACCAAAAAAAAAAAAATAATAAACTTATGAGGTGGTTTCAGCTTTGGTACCATTGGTTCATTCCATGATAATGAATATTATTTCATGATAACTAATAATCTTGAATATGATAGGATCTTTACTAAAACTATTGATCCTTTTAACGAGTTTTATTTAGAAATATTAGATGATTCAGATGAGATTCAAGTCAGGGATGCACCCCCCGAATTTGAAGAAGAAAATAAGTCCACAATCAATGAATTGAATGGAATCAACCTGAGAATAAGAGATGATCCCTATCCCACTTTCATTAGTTCTTTATTGAGTAAAGATGAATCAAATGATCTAATTAAATTACTTTTTGAGTTTAATAGTTGCTTTTCTTGGTCATATAATGAGATGCCACGCTTTTTCCTTTGAAGTACCAATTCATTAACTTAGAATTCAATCTGATGGCATTCCTATTAAGTAAGCTACTCGATGCATACATCTTGAAATTGAACAGTAAGTTATTACATAAGATAAAAAATTGGTCGAGGATGGATTTATCTAAGTGGAATAATAACCCTCTTGGGGAGCTAGCATTATCCCAATTTGAAAGAAAAATAGTCAAATTTGAGTCTATGTTGACTATATGAATCTGAACAAGACATGTCCTAAAGATGAATTTTTGTTGCATATACCATAACCTATGGTTGATATTGCCTCTTCACATACTATCTTCTCATTTAGGGATGGCTCATCTAGTTGTAAGAAAATTAAGATGGCTTTAGATGATAAGAGAAATATGATGTTCAAAATGACTATAGGAATTTTTTGTTATAAGGTGAAGCCATCTATACTTAAAAATGTTGGTGGAACCTACTGGCACACTATAACCAAGATCTTTGATGATCTCATACATAATCAAGTGGAGTGTTACATCGATAATTTGATCATTAAAAAGCAAAGTCAAAGAGGCTTATATGTATGACTTGAGAACTGTATTTGAAAGGTTACGTCGCTACGATCTCAAAATAAGTCCCTTAAAGTGCACCTTTGGCATCACTTCAAGAAATTTTTTGGGCTTTATAGTGAGGTACTGTGGAATTGAAATTGATCCTACAAAGATTAAGTCCATCTTCGACATGCCATCTCCTAAGAGTCTTACCTAATTAAAGTCTCTTCAAGGTAGGTTGTCATTCCTTAGACATTTCATTTCAAATCTCTCTAGAAGATATCAGCCATTTACTACTTTGGCTTAAAAGGTCTCTAAAATTCATTTAGCATGAAAGATGTTAGAATAGCTTTGAAAGCATCAAGAAATATCTAATTAATCCTCCAATTTTGGTGGCCCCAACTCCTAGGAAACCATTAATTTTATACATAGCCTCTCTAGATGAGTTACTCGATGGTCAGTGCCTTGTTAGCCCAACCCGGTGAAGATGAAAAGGAAAATGCTTTGTACTAGCTTAGTTGGTGCTTTATTCCAACTAAGATAAAGTATTCATCAAATAGAAGCATTATCTTGCCTTAGTTTTTACAGCCTAAAAACTAAGGCATTACCTTGTATCTCATCATATAAATTTAATCACACAAATAAATATATTATAATATCTTATGATCTATCATACATTATTAAGATGTTTGACATGGTGGTCTATGATATTTCTTCAATTTGATATAACCTTTATTCCTCTATGTGTTGTGAAAGGGCATGTCATTGCCAACTTCCTTACATCACACTCACTTCCAGCACAGTCTCCTCTAAATGATGATTTTTCTAATGAGCAAATCATGAGTTTAGAGGAACCTGATAGTCCTATCTAGGAATTGTATTTCAATGGTGTTGCATCTTTTCATTGAGATACAACTCAAAAATCTATTCTCCTTAGAAAAGTTGGGATTATCCTAGTTTTCATAACACCAGATAAGGGAATGATGCATTTTTCCTACCATCTATTAGAGCCCTATATAAATAATGAAGTTAAATATGAGGCTTTGATTACTAGTTTAGAACTTGTAATATTGATGGAGATCAAGGAGATTAAAATATTCAAAGATTCTCGATTCTTTGCCAACCATATTATGGTAAACTGCAAGTTTTGAATCCTAAACTCCTAAATTATCATCAATATATAAAACATCATGTTAAGAAGATTCCTTATGTGACTTTGTACAGAATTCTACATGGAAGCAATTCCATAATAGATGCATTATAGAAGATTGCAAAGGAATTTGCCTATCCAGAAGAGGACTCCATTCTTATAGAAGTTTATAACTGATAGGTTTTTGCTCCTATAGATTTATAGTACATCAATAAAAAATCTTTTGAAATCCTATCTGCTTCTATAACAAATAATGAAAAAATGCTTGGTGACAACCTTTCATCGATTACCTACCCTGACTTCTACATAAAAAATCACTTGCCAATCAAATTAAAAAAAATATGTTCTTTTATTTGCACTTATCAATGAAACCTTGTATAATCGATCATTTGATCAGATGTGGCTCCATTGTTTAAACAAGCACGAGGCCTTAAAGATTATAAATGAGGAACTTAAAGGATTATGTGGTGCCCACCAATCTGGCCCCAAAATGAAATTAAAAATCAAAAGACTTAATATTATTGGCCTTCTATGATTGATTGTTATATGAATATTACAAGACATTGTCATCAGTGCCAATTTTATTGTGTGGTTTTAATTTAGCTGCCTAATATGTTGCATCCCATGATAGCTTCATGGTTTTTCAAAAGTTGTGGCATGGATATTATCAGGCCTATTAATCCTCCTTCAAAGGGTTATCGCTTCATTTTAATAGCAACTAATTATTTCTCTAAATGGGTGTAAGTAATTCTGGTGTGTCAAGTAGTATTACACCATATTATAAAATTTTCTTTTGTGACCATATCGTATATTGATTTGATGTACCTTGCAAAATTATTTTTGATAATGGGTCTACATTTAAGTGTACCAAAATTAATAACTTTGCAAGGTGCCATGGTATTGAAGATACTTGACCTTTTACTACTCATGGGCTAATGGATCGGCCAAGGCCTTGAACAAAACTTTAGTGCATATAAAAAAAGACCTTAGATGATAACAAATATTAGTGGTATGAGAGGTTGGTTGAAGCTTTGTGGGCCTACTAGACTACTTATAAGACCCCAACCTAATCCACTCCATTTTCTTTAGTCCATAGGTATGAACTTGTTCCCCCTTTGGTGGTGCAGCTTCCCTCATTGAGAATTGCTATGTGAAATCAAATCACAACTGATTAAAATGCACAACTTTAGTCAGAGAAACTTAAAGGACTTGAAGAATGTCTCTTGCAAACTCAACAAAATCTTAAACTATGTAAGTCATGAATGGTTTAGGCTCATGATAAGTTGGTTCATCCTAAAACTTTCCAAGTAGGAGACTTGGTCTTGGTTCTTTTGAAGATATATTCTAGCCAATCGAAAGATTGGTGAAAAGTTTGAAGCGACATGGGAGGGACGTTCATCATAGAGAAAGTTTATAAATGAGGTTTCAATCAATTAATTGATTATGGAGGGGACCACTATATACTTCCTATTAATGAGTGATACCTAAAAAAATATTATGCTTAATGTAAATCAAATTTAAAATCAGTGAAAAATCTTCAAGCTAAAAAAAAAATCTTAAAATTTAATTTTCAATGTTCAAAATTTTAAAATAAAATCTCTTAACTCAAACTCAAAATCTCAATCAAAATCAATCTCATTCTAAATTAAAATCAAACCCATGTTTGATAGGTTTTATCAAATCCCTAGAGGTTTTGGTTGACTATATGTTCGACTAGTTTCACTAGTTAGATATGAGTCCCTATTCTTTCTATCTAGGTTAGTCATTACAAACCTAAAAAAAATTTTAATCTTTTAAAAATGGGTGTGAGTCTTTGTACTTCCTATTACTAGGAACTTGACTATCTAGTATTGGATTTAAGCCTGCTAGGCCCATTTATAGCTTAGTTATCTTTAGTATCTAGAGGTTAGGTGTGAGATCTTATGCTTCATTTCATTAGAATTAGAGGTAAACCAAATCAAACTTCTTCTGATCTTCTAAGGATGCATGTTAGTCCCTGAGCTTCTTATCTCCTAAAGCCTTGGCTAACTAGTATTGAATTTAAGCCTACTAGGCCCCTTTATTCCTTAGGCACCTTTTAGAATCTTAAGATTAGGTGTGGGTCATCATGTTTCATTTCCATAGATCTAGAGGTAAATAAAATTGAGGGAGTCTCAATCTTTAAGAATATGTGTGAGCCCCTAAGCATCCTATCTCTTAGGATCTAGAGAGGCTAGTGTTGGATTTAAGCCTTTTAGGCTCCATCTTACTTAATTACCATTTAGTCTTTTAAGGATAGGTGTGTCCCCGTGCTTCTTTTCCTTAGATCTGTTAGAATTAGAGTAAGCCTCGTGCTACCATCCTACTATCAAAATTAAATCACCCCTAGATCTCTTAGGAATAAGTGTGAGTCACTGAGCTTCTTATTTCCTAAAATTTAGACTAGCTAGTGTTGGATTTAATCTTGCCAAGCCCCTGCATAGCATGGCCATCATTAGTGTCTTCAGGTTAGCTATGAGACCTTGGCTTCTTTTCCTTAGATCTAGAGGTAAACCAAATTAAGGAAATTTTGATCCTTAGGAATAGATGTGAGTCTCTAAGCTTCTTATTTCCTAAAATTTAGACTAGCTAGTGTTGGATTTAAGCATGTTGGGTCTCTTCATAGCTTTGTCATCTTTAGTGTCAGGTTAGGTATGAGACCCTGTGATTCCTTTCCTTAGACCTAGAGGTAATACAAATTATTTAAGGTTAGGTGTGAGTCCCTGCACCTCTTTTTTTTGATATTTTGATCACTAGTACATGATAAAGCCTTATTAGGCCCTTTCCTAGTGCTTTTCCAAATTCCCTGTCAATAATATTTCTTCTTAGAAAATGACATGCATAATATCCCTTAAATCCAAAGTGGAACAGTAGCGAGTTGTTGTTGCATTTAAAAAAGAAAGAGTTCTTAAAATTAAAAAATCTTCAAATCAAAATGAAAGTCTTTGGAACTTGTTTGTTCGTTTCAGTTAACACCAACACATGTGATTCACTCTTTCAAGCACGTCACAACTTTTGGGGGTCTATTTTTTGACCTCCTTTTTTTTGTATGAGGTTAAAATTCTAAATCAGAAGTCAATCTTGGTTTTTTAATTCAATGAACTCCATTTCAAACTCAAATAAAAAATCTAAATAAAAATCTCAAATCCAAAATAAAATGTTCAAATCCAATCCCCAACATGCCTTATACTTTTATAAGTTTTGGGGAAATCATTTGAAACCCTATCAAATGGCCTTAGAATCATGTTGGGTTAGTTTCATAATGATTAAGCATGTCCTTAGGGTCTACCAAACTAATTTGGAGGCATTCATTATCCTATAGACCCCAAAACTCGAAGCATTTCCCAAGGATGCAAAACCTTTAAATATTTATAGCCTATGTTATTGGACCTTCCATCTTATGAAAAGTCACCTTGGGAGCCTCTCCAAAACCCTTGATCATATTCATTGTCATTGTTATAATGCATTGAACCAACATTAAACCCTTGGGGGATCATGATTTACCATTGTTAACTATGAAATCCATGTTAACATCAATAGCTCCTCTGGCCTTGATGTTCGAAGCAAAATCACTTTTAGTACATAGACAGACTTGCCTTGGTTAAGGTATTGGAAATTGGAGCAATAGATTAAGTAATATTCCATTCTCGAGCTCCTAATTAGGTCAATCTAGTCAATTATGATTTGAACCTTCAAACCAATAGAATTTGAATGTTGGATTGAAGATTTATAGTTAGATGATGCTCTTTAATTAATTTGAATGGAATTTCTCTGGCTGATCTCTTGGATTTAGCTAAAATTTTTCCATGGCTGAGAATTGGATCTGGAGGTTGAAGAAGCAATCCTGACCATTAATTTCGATCAATGACTTAGATTAGAGCTTTCAATATCGTGTGGTTCAATTAGGATTAAATCTTGACTGTTTGATATTTAATCAAATGACCACATGGGAAAGCACATTTTGCTGTTATTGTGCCAATGATTGGCTTGCCAATTGAAGCACATCACATGTAAATACTACACTAACTATGTAAATCCTTTAAATAAATCATAAAAAATTCATTTAACTTTTAATATTCATAATTCTTCAACCAATTGACCAAATAAGGAGTTCTTAGGCTCTATGGATTTAGCTTGAGGAGTACTACAAAAGCCCTAAGGTTTCAAAACCTAATTGTAAATGGATTAAAAGTAATTCCTAAAATACCCTTTAGAATTCTTTTGAAATTATTCACAAAATAAAACTCACCATAGCATCAAACTTTTAGGGATGATTCTTGGACATGTTTTATATATGTTCAAATTTATTAAAGGTAGTTTGAAACCTCTAAGGGCTTTAATTGGTCAATGTAAGTTCATAGGTCAGAATTTGACCTATAACCTAGAAATGTGATTTTGATCAATCCAGAGAAAATTAGGATTTAGTGTTTTGTGTATTATTCATGCATTGTATAAGGGTTAGAATGCCCATAATTTCACCCCCTCTCATATCTAGTTTTTCCAAATTAAATTCCCCATGGCATATATGCATTTACCTTGGGGAATTAATTAAATCCTTAGGAAGGCTTCAATGGACCTCAAATTTCTTATGACTGGTTTATGTGAATTGATGGTTCAAATTTCAAGAGAAGTGATGTTCATTAGGTTAGTCAATTAGAGAACCCAAAATCCCTTCACATAATTGACTTAGAATTTTGATTAATTCATAATTAATCCAAAATAAATCCTAAAAATGCATTTTAAAGCTCAGGTTGATCATAATGAAATGGTAATCAAGGGAAAATTAAAAGAACTCTTTAAAAATAAAAAAATAATTTGCAAATAAAAAAATTATTAATTATATAAATAAAATAATTAAAATTCCTAAATGCTTCTAAACACTTATAATTATCCTTAAGAGTCATTAGTGATATTTAGGAAAGATTTTGAGAGGTTTGACGTTGATTTAGGGCTTAAATTAAAAATCTCCTTAATTAAGCAATTAATCAATTTGTTTAATTGAATGAACTTGTAAAAATTATAACTAATTCAAAATTAAATATAGTATTTAAAAAATAAAAAACTTTATTAATCTTGCTTAAATAAAAAAAGTTAAAGTTTGATCAAAATATTATAAAAAAATAATTAAATCTTAAAGGAATTCAACAAAATCTAGAAAATTTAGAAAATATTTAAATCAATAAATCAAATTTAGTAAACAATAGTAGAAAAAAATTAAAGATAAATAACAAGGTAATTGTTGAGTAACACGGGCTCTCAAAGCTTCTAGTTATCCCCAAGTAGGGTGAAACATACCTCATAGCCCTGGTTTAACAAAAATAAGTGCTATTAAACTTAAATGACTATTACAAAATTGGTAATGAAACACTTAGACATTGAAGCTTTCATACCTTACATTAGATTTTATTTGGAGGTCATACGTGTATTGGATTCATAAGCTTAAAGGTTAATATGGCAAACTAAAGTTAAAAACTCAGCTAACCAATTATTAATTAACTTTAACATTTAAAATTCACTTTTAAATAAATTTCAAAACATTAAGACATTAAAACATGAATTTAAATTAAATATCTTTAGCCCAAACAATCAAAAATAAAATGATAGATAACTTGAAATAATAAAAGAACTTAGGACATATCTATCACACACACTATAGATTATTTGTTAAGGCAACCAACTCTAGCTTGAGGCTAAACCATTATTCTCTTATGTGTTTTCTATTCGATGTAGAATATTATTGGTGTGTGAATGAGTGTTGGTGGTTATGAATTGTTATGTTCTATGAAGCTTATATTTTTTATGCTTATGCATATATAATTGGAGTTTATATTTCTCAAAGTTAGGAGCGATCTGGATATTTATTGCTAATCAAAATTTGCTATAGGTGACCATGCTTACGCATTTCTATTAATTTAAAAGGGAATAAAATTAATTAAATTTATAGTAATCAAATTGTTTTCAAGTGATTTTGCTACTTAGCCCCCTTAATAAAAAAGCATGAACAAGCCTGCAAGTTGCTAAAAAAAGAGCAAATGCTTATTATGTGAACTAATTTAAGATAATTTCATTTATAAACTACTTTTCTAACCTATAGGGAGTATAGAGTCATTTTCAATTTTAAATATAATTTTTTACAAAAGAGTTGGGAAAATCTTAAAATAAGGCATTTTTCCAAGAAAAAATAAATATCCAAGGAGAAAAGAACTTTCTCTAATGGAATGTTCTTTTCATTTGGAAGTTCTATTGGAGGTACAATTACAATACTTGGAAAGAAGATATAAAGTAAATATGATGTCTGAAGAGAAGAAGATAAGACTAAAAATGCCTTATTTTAAAATATTTTCATCCTTTCGTAGGAGTAGAATCCAGGTTGTTGTCAGTGGAGCCTAATCACCTTAACTTTCAGTAGGTTCTAGGTTATATTAAGTGGCACTTGTAACATGGACTTTGAACATTTGACTTTTTTATGATTTGGTTGATTGATTTGTTTATATTGATTGCATATTAGAATTTTCCTAATTTTCATAAGTTTATTTCTTACATATGCTTGTGCCTAGATATTTTGCTAAGCTCTTAGGAATTAAATATTTTTTTTACTCATAACCAAATAAAAATTTTAAGATAACACAGAAAGATAATTAGGATAGATAATAAGCTAGAGCATATTTTGGGTTGCATAAAATAAATCTGTCCTTCTTTCCTTATAAGGCACCTCCTTGCCTATTGGTAGAAGTAGACCATTTGACCTATAAGGGTGTAGTTCTGACTTAGGTGAGGCCTGCTCCTTAGGATAAAATCTGTTTCTAAGACTTTTATAAGTTCACATATTGATTATTGCATAAGAGTCAATTTGCATGCATTATATTAGAAATAAATTAAAAAAATTAAAATGTAATTTCATTTATTTCTAGATGAATAATTACCCTTCATAAAGTATAGGGATACTATGAATTTTCTCTAAATGTTGGCCCTATATTCCAAAATCTTAAATAATATCGACTTACTAATCTTTCATAAGAATGAATTGCTTGGTTTTTAAATCAATTAGGTGGTTTAGCTTACATTCCACTCAAGGAAAGATGCTAGTCCGTAATTACACTTTATTAGAAAAGTTTGGGTTACTACTATGTAGTGCCCAACTTAGATTTAGGTTCTGAGGAAGACCTCAAATCATAGATCCTCACCCTATGAGTGTATAATCCCAAATTTTTAATAAAATGCCAACTCAAATATAAAATTTCTTCCTAAAATATTAAAGTCTAACATAGGATAGACTGGAGCATTTATGGGTGGTCTCAAAATCTTAATGCTCCTACTTTTAATTCTTTAGCCTCTAGAAAGAACTGTTCAACATTGAACCAATCACCTTTAAATAAATTTAAAACTTCTTATTCTTGACTTAATGTTTGAAATCTAAGAAAATATTTATCACTACTTTAATTAAGAGTACTCTTCTGAGATGTACTTAACTATAAAGGCTTGCCTTTATGGGGAACCTCTAACTCCAAATCAAAATAAACCTTTTTTTTTATTTTCATAAGGTAGGGGAAAAATATTTGGGAATGTAAATAATTTTTCAAAACTTACTTATGTATTCAAATACCTTTGTAGAATATCGGGGTGATATGATGTTCTCTCTATATTTACTTATAGAAATAATGATTTTTCAAAATTATTTTGCATCCAAATACCTTCGTAGAATGTTACGTTTTCCTTTCCAGGTGATATGATATTCTCCAGATATTCTCCATATTGTATTTGTTTACATAAATGATATAATTTTTTAAAAACTACATTTTTGTCTTTAACTACTATTCTAGAATGACAGGTCTACCTTTTGAGATAATATGTCATTCTTTTAATTGTATTTAACTATTAAAATGAAAATTTTTAAAGCCCTATTTCTATCTTTGAATCCACTATATAATATCATATCCATCTCTCGTGATGGTACAATATTCTCAATGCTGTGTTCAATCACAAAATAGGAGCACCCCGAATCTGCATGGCATTTTAGTTTTCCCACATGAATGTAGGTCAATTTGACCTAACCATTATAAAATTGGTTTGCATGTTCTTACTTTTTTTACTTAAATTTTTACAAATTCATTTATTTTACTCTCGTTTTATTTTGATTATCTTTGTGAAAGAGTTTTTGGTGATTGATCTTTGGTTGAACTTTAGTATGAAAATCAGAAATGAAAAATAAAAAGAAAAATATATTTGCTTTTAGTTTTTATTTTAAATTATTTATTCTTTTAAATGCTTTTGCATATCAAGTTTTGTTTTAAGCAAAAGTTTCTTAAAATTCCAAAAAGTTCTTAAAAGAACAAATTCACCCTCTTTCTTGGTTTGTCATAAGCGCTTTCTATTGGTATTAAAGTGAGGTTCTCACCTTTAAATATCTTCAGTAGATTCACATAGCACATTATGGTAATCATAACACCATGTGGCATATGATGCAAGTTGGCTATGCTTTCTTTTTTATATTGTAAATGGAGTTAAATAAAGATTCCTTTTAATATGTGATTCTTAAATAAAATTAAAAGGTAGCATTAAAATCTTAAAAGAGAAAATTAAAAGTAGCATTCAAATTTTAAAAAAAAAGAGCATACCAATTTAACAAAAAATTATTCAAACTTAAGAATTGTTAACATTATATTAGATAAGAAGCATGCATCATTAAGTGAATAGCATAGAACATTAAAAGAAAGACATGATTCATTAAATAAAAAGTATGTTAAACAACAAGAAAATCATGATTCCTTGAATATAGAGCATGTTGAATTAGAGGAAGCATTTAAAGCACTAGAAGAATTAGCTTTAAAAATGGATAGTAATGAGTTTGAATTAAAGTAAAAGAAGGTATATATAAGAGTGAAAATAAACACTTAATAAAGAAGATAAAGACACTTAACAAAATGCATCAGGGCCTATACACACAGTAAAGCCACACAGTAAAATATAGTATGCATCATCATTCATTAGAAGGAGACATCATCCTTGATATAGACTAGTGAATTCATTCCCATAGATTAGGTGTTATTCATGTGGCATACCAGGAT
Source organism: Dendrobium chrysotoxum (assembly GCA_019925795.1). Lineage (NCBI taxonomy): Eukaryota > Viridiplantae > Streptophyta > Magnoliopsida > Asparagales > Orchidaceae > Dendrobium > Dendrobium chrysotoxum. Next base: position 21,938,505 of record CM034315.1, on the reverse strand, counting down.
ATAGTGCATGCACTTGCACACTCTAAATATATTATATAACACATATGATTTGGAGGCCCAAAATATCACTAGTATAGTATAACATACATTCATCTCAGCATAAGGTAGGACCTAAACCCACATATATTCCCAAATGTAATGTTTGATTGATATTGTAGGTATGCTCTTATAAGAGGTCAAGTGAGAGGATGTGGTACTTGGACAACATATGCTTGTGGCACATGACTGGAGATCTAAAGTAATTCATCATGCCAGAGGCTGGGAGTGGAGGAAAAGTCACTTTGGGAGACAACATTACCAAGAAGGTAGTGGGTGCAGGTATTATTGGTAAAACTATTTACAATTGAGAATATTTTATTAGTTGAAGGGTTAAAACATAATTTATTAATCATTAGTCAACTATGTTATAAAGCCTTTAATATTAAATTTATTTTTAAAAATGCTTAATTATTTTAAATGATATTTTTTCTTAGACAGAATGAAAATCAATAATATTTATGTGCTTGATTTGAAATGTATTGATAAATCAAATAATATTTACTATTTGAAAACTACAATAGATAAATCTCAGCTATGGCATAGGAGATTATGCCATATAAGTGTGAAATCCCTTATAAAAAACACTTAACTAGATTTGGTTAGAGGCATCCCTAAGTTAGAATTCTCCAAAGAACACCTTTATGAATCTTGTAAATTAGGAAAGAAATTTAGGTCATCATTTCACTCAATAAAGGATGTAGTAACCACTACATCTCTAGAAATTCTTCACATGAATTTTTTTGGACTTGTTAATACAATGATTATAGGAGATAAATATTTGGATTTATAATTGTGGATGATTATTCTAGGTTCACCTGGGTAAATTTTTTGATAAATAAAAATGAATCATTTAAAGAGCTTAGGACCTTTCAATTTGGATTCAGAGAAAAACATGATGCTTAATCTCAATAATTCATCGTGACCATAGATGAGAGTTTGAAAATAAAAATTTTAAATTATTTTTCTAAGAGTTTAGAATAGAGAATAATTTTTCAGCCATTAGGGCCCCACAATAAAATGGAGTAACCAAGAGAAAAAGTGGATACTGGTAGAGGTCGCTAGGGAAATGATAATTGAATATGGTTCACAGAAATATTTTTGGGCAAAGGTAGTGAACACTGCCAATCATATGATGAATCGAGTAAATATTAGATCCAAGCTGAATAAAATATCTTATGAATTACTTAAGGGTAGAACACAAAATCTATCTCATCTATATGTGTTTGGATGTAAATGATTTGTGCTAAATAATTGAAAATCTCATTTAGAAAAATTTGATGCTAAGACAGATGAAGAGGTATTTCAAGGATATTCTTTAGTAGATAAGGCTTACAACGTATTCAATAAAAGAACCTTAGTTGTTGAGAAATACACCCATATTGTGCTTGATGAATCAAATAGAATTACTGAAGCTTGGATAGATGATGATAATGAAGAAAATATAACCCATGGAGTATATAATATACATTTATAAAATAGAGAAGAAGCTTTGGATCCATTACATAGGGAATGGAGGTTTTCATCTAGTCACCCTAGAAGATCCATCTATAAGGGTTAGGACTATGCATGGTCTTAGAAAGGAGGTTAGCCACAAAACATTTATCTCAATGATACAGCCCACCAGTGTAGATCATACATTAGATGATGAATTTTGGATTATAGCTATATAAGAAGAGCTTATCAATTTATTATAATTATTATGGGAGTTAGTAAGTAGACCCTCTTATTAGAGTGTGGAACAAAATGGGTTTTTAAAAGTAAATTAAATCACTCTTGATCAATAGTTAGAAATAAGGCTAGGTTGGTAGTTGGGGTATAATCAAATATAAGAAGTAAATTTTGAGGAAACCTTTTCCCCCATAGCTAGACTAGAATCCATAAGAGTGTTATTGGACTTTGCATGATTTAAAGGATACAAACTATATCAAATGGATGTAAAAAGTGTATTTTTAAATATAGTAATTAAAGATGATTTCTATGTAGAACAACCCTGTAATTTTGAGAATCAAGCTTTTCCCAATCATGTTTATATGCTGAAGAAAGCACATTATGGTCTTAAGCAAGCACCTAGGGCGTTGTTTGATAGACTTAACAACTTTTTATTAAAAAAATCCTTTTTTAAGGGTAGTGTAGACACCACATTACTCATTAAGAAAGTTGGAGAAGATATAGTCATAGTAAATATTTATGTTCATGATATTCTTTTTGCATCCATAAATGAAGATTTATGCAATGAATTATCTTTTATTATAAGTAGTGAATTTGAGAATAGTACGATGGTGAGTAAACTTATTTTCTTGGTTATTGAATTAAGAAAAGAGAGGATGGAACCTTCCTAAGCCAAACTAAATATATTAAAGAAATTTTGAAGAAATTTGATATGGAAGGTTGTAAAAGCATACATACAACGATGAGCCCGACCACCTAATTAGATAAGGATTTAGATGGAAAATTAATTGATCCCAAGAAATATATAGGTATTATAGATTCCTTAATTTACCTGACTACTAGTATACCTGATATTATGTTTAGTAATTATCTATGTGCTAGATTTCATGCTAACCCTTAGCACTCCCATATGAACATTGTTAAAAAAAATTATGATATCTAATAGGCACTCAAAATGTTGGTATCTGGTATCCTAAAAATAACTTGACCTTTGACTTAGTTGGATACTCATATTAGAATTTTGTTGGATGTAGAGTAGATAGAAAGATTACCTTAGGGACATGCAAATTCATAGGACAATCTCTAATTTTTTGGTCTAGAAGAAAGCAAATTTCAGTATCCCAATCCATCACATAAGCTGAATATGTAGCTATAAGAAGTTGTGTTGCCCAAGTCCCTTTGTTGAAGTAACAAATTCTTAATTTTGGTCTACTGGTGGGAACTATCCCTATCATGCTAAATTAAGATATGTTTAGCACACTTAGGACTAGACCAAGTGTTATTAACATAAGTGCATAGGACTTCGGGGCCACTGGATGCTAAAACTGTTATTTGTATGCTTGTTTATTGAGTTTTTGTTTGTGTCATTTTTTAAATTTTTTTAGTTATGTGTTTATTTTTTTATGTGTACTTATGCTTATGAAATTGTCGGTGATAACCACACACACACCAAAAAAATTTCTATACATTATACTGTATAATCAACTTCATACTACAAGATACATGTTAATCGACATAACCTCAACCATAAATTCAAGCCACTGGCTCAGATTAAGTTTATTATTGAGGTTCATACTATACAAACACCACTCCATACTGTACAAATTACAACAATAACCATTGGGTTGATTTTAAATTTGGTTATTATGGCTCTTAAATACACATCATACTGTATGAACATCTATTCATACTGGACGATCAGTTTAGTCAAAGATCATACAACTGACCCTTTGGGATAAATGAAAAGATGTAGATCGTGCCATATGATTCTTGATCATACTATATGATTTGACCAAGTTAATACACTATTTGGATTTGATGATTTTTTTTCTTATGTTCAGAATGTATGATGTAGATCATACTGTATGATCTATAAAGAGCTATAAATTGGGGAGAAACCTTCATTCTAAGCACACATTTCTCAAACCCTTCTAAACCTTCTCAAATTCCTATCCCTATGAGCTTTTTTGGTTGGAAAGAGAGCTCGAGTCCTTCCAGGGAGTTCCTCTCATTCCAAAGTTGAAAAGAGATTTCTATTGACTGAAGATGAACCCATGTATCATCTCTATCAAGTAGCTCAAATTACACCCTCTAGGATTTTAAATCATGATATTCTCCAATATCAGGTATTAGTCCTTTTTGTTGGAAACACACTTCAATTTATTTATACACTTACATTTCCATTCCACTCCAAAATGCTTTTTGAATTCATTGTGATCTTAGAATTAATTCAGAGTGTAAATCCTTGCTATCCTATGTTTGTAGATGACCTATAGAAAGTTCTTACCATGATTTTAACAAGCTTCTTCATATTTCTACAACTGGTATCAAACCTCATGATGTATGCACTATGGGTGACTATGATTGGACTTAGGCCAATCTTACCACCAAAAATACACCCATAAGATAGTACTCACCCTTAATCAGTAATTAATACAAATTGCTCATGTTATCTAACACATCCTCAGAACATCAATTCTTCTTAAAGCTAGTGATAGAGTCAATATTACACCTATGCTATCTATTATCACTTATTTTTATATGACTATCATAGAATTTAATGCAATGGACATGGTTATCCATTACATCATAAATTTGATGACTATTCGAAACCTTAGGGCACTTCGTAGGCAAAATCTAGCACTAGGACATATCATAACCTACTTCTTAGATGACAAATATAACTTTATGTAACCTTCCTTAACAGACCACTTTCCTACTTATTACACCGATAGTTCCTTTCATCTCATCTTTAGCAACATACACTATAGAGAATAGCCGACTGAGGCATGATTTTGATGAGGAATTAGGAGCACTAGTCCCTGAGGCACTAGTATACGTAGCACTAGCACCATCCTTTCATCCACCACCTCTTGATTCCATGATTGAGCAATTTGATCAATAAAAGTTATGACTGGAGACCCACAATTAAGAGTCCACCTCACATTGGGAGCATATGCAGTAGCAGCATGAGGTTGATCATGCTAAGTTCTAGGATTAGTTTGACTCACTTCACCATTACTTTTAGCCACCACCACCACCACCACCATCGGATCAGTGACCTTTCGACAAGAAGTGTATTATTTGATTTTATTTTATTGTACTCTTTTTTGTTTAATAGTTTCATTTCTCTTTAGTGTAGTCTATTTTAGTTCCTCCTCTTGGTGATATCAAAAGGAGGAGTAGGGAGATTGTTGATTGTATTAGGAATTGCATTATTTCTATTGTTTACTTTTTAATTAGTACAATTTGTTCTATTTCAATTTAGTATTTATTATGTTGTACATAATACACAAACACACACACACACACACACGTATATATATATATATATATATATATATATATATATATATCCATCAGAAATCCACTAAAAATTAGCATTACTTGTAAAATTATGTACAATTTGTTCTATTTCAATTTCGTGTTTATTATGTTGTACATAATACACACACACACACACACACACATATATATATATATCCATAAAAAATCCACTAAAATTAGCATTACTTGTAAAATTTTGTTATTTTTTGGTAGATAATTTCATCAGAAAAGGAAAATTTTCCTGTAGTATGTCACATGATGCTCTTCATGATGAAGTTAAACATATGGTCTAAGAAGACTTCATTATAGCTTGATCTTAGCTAAGATTTTTAGGTTTCTTCTCCTCTCATTGATGCTATTCTATAATTCCCAATTCTAGTAGGGTTGGAACTACTTATTATAAATTTATACGATGCATTCCCATATGATCACATGGAACCTATATTATAATCATGCAAATTCATTGTTTTTCAATGTTCTCCTTTACTAGGTATTTCTAGTTACTCTCAAAATTTAGGTTCTAATTTGTTTCTTATCTTTCTTATATGGAACCATCCAAACTTTTATTGAGCAAATTAGATGCTTCAACTAGTAGCATATTATCAATTAAAGGATGATTAGTCCCTTAAAGAATACTTTCCTTGGTTTAATGTTTAGGTTCATCAAATTTTGAGGATTGTCCCACATTTTAGGGATATAGTCTAATATTTTATTAAGTTTTTACTCAAAGGTTAAACATTTTCATGCATGCTAAAATAAACTAAAATTACATAAAACATAAATTTATAAATTTGGATAATTAATTTCCTAATCATGCTTTAAAATAAAAGTCATTCATTAATATGTAAATGAATCATTCAAGTTATTTAAATTATTCAGGCATGAATAAAGCTTAACTATTCTTAAGAAAAAACGTACGAAATAGTGTTTAGAATTATACCAACTTTAATGCATATCATTCCTTGCATTACTTGATATAATATTTTTGGTTGATTCAGAGATATTTTTGAATACATAAAATTGTCACTAACTTGGCTTCACCATTACTCAGTAAAGATAAACTTATAGTAATGTGAACTCATTTTCTAGATTTTAGTATCCAAATAAGATTGAATCCATTAATATATGTATTATTGGAAACTTGTGTCTGTGTAGGAGGTGAGTTATGCAATTTAGTGCCTTTAGGAGTACATATGTGTGAATCAAGGCATCCAAATGTGCGAAGTCAAAATATTGAACTAATTGGATCTCTGATAAGACCAACAAATTCAACATGACATTGCCTACCACAATATGTATAATTAGTACTATATAAAGCATGCATAAATGGCATTACAAAATTTTTTTTCTTACTTTATTGAATGACATTTGGTATGCATATAAGATTGTCATTATAATTATGAATCATGGTTGATCCAAATTTTATGTGGACAACACCTTACACCTTGATCCTACCCATAACATTGGTTAAGTTCTTTTAAAGCATAAAAGGAAGAGGTCTGTGAGTAAGAAGTAAAGTATTGAATCTCTATTTCTCTTATATGAATAGTTGCTATCATGAAGTCCAAAAATGCCTCTCAACCTCATATTTATAGAGTTAGGAATGTTATATAAGAGCCTACACCCAAAATAATAATAAAATAAATGTCAATTTACTATTAAGACACATGGATAGAAATCTGGTGGCTTCTTTAGGACAACTATCTATGATTTGGGCTTAGGAAAACTTCAATAATTACCTTTAGTAAGTTCCTCTACTAATTGCTTCTAACGAGTATGTTTTTTGGCTGAGGTGCTAGCTAAATTGGAAAGGTCATAATTATCGAGTAGTTGAGCATTTCTTGTGTACTAGTGAGTGATCTTTTGTCCAAGGTGAGTACGCTCTAGGCTAATATGAGTACCCCTAGTGAGGGAGAATTCCTTTATGTTGAAATTCTTTTTATGTCCCGTCAGCACAAATATTTGTAGGATGAGAGTGCACTAGACCATTGATTCCATAGGAGCCTTATTTGATCCCTTTGACTCATTCAGATATGTGTATTGGGACATAGAATTTGTTTTATGATTCAGTTATATCTTTGAAGAGTGAATTTCAATGAGAATAAGAGAATTAAATAATAACATTTATTATTTTCACCAACTTGTAAAAGAAAGGTGATAAGATTTACAATCTTCAAAAAGTTCCTTACTAATAAATTTAATAATGATGTTTCATTTGACTACTATATACCATGATGAGCTAATAGGGCCTAAGCCCACCCACCCACCCACACACACACACACAAACAACCCCCTTACCTCATCCCCTTCCTGTTTTATTTTTTTAATTACTCTAATCTCTTTTTTTCTTATCTACTTTATACATTTCACCTTTGAACTTGCCTATAAATGAGTGTGCCTACTCTGATCATGATAAATATAGATAACTGCAAATATTTTTTTTGAGGGAGTGAAATCAGGCAAGGAGAAGCCCAACTCATATTTTGATGAGTGAGCCATCTCTATGAGGTGCATTAGCTACATTGAGTACACCGTGGTAATATTATTATCTTCCATTCTATATATTGGAATATGTTATCATAATTTCATCAAGAGAAATCTCTTGGAAATTATTTTTAAAATATTACATAATTTTTATGGTCAATACACCACACTGCTTATTATTTAATAAGCATGATTGCCAATATTACATTTTGCATTATTCAAGCACTTATTATATCCATACCAATATTTTATATAAAATGTTTAGTGGAATATTTACATGTCATAATTATTATCAAAATATTTAAACATAATATGGTTAAATGTTTAATCATAAGAGGGCTATACTTTTAATTATAATCACTTAAGGATAGACACCCTTTTTTTCTAAATTTAACTTATTTTTCTTCTATTTTAAAAAAAGGCAACATGTTTCTAGCTGTATGATGGTAGTAGAGATCACTAAAGGAACTCTTCTTGGGCCTTTCATTATGGTCATATTGGGAAAAGGTGAAAATAAGTATTCAAAGAAAAACTTGTTTATTACCGCATGTACTCCAAAATTGATAATATCCAGTAATTAATTGTAAGTCATTAGTATTCCCATCCATGCTCACACATGACTATCAAGCTTTGTTCTATTCTAGAATTATGGAATAAAGTAATCAATTTCTAGTAGTGTTGGGAATATAGGGGGTTGAGAAAATTCTATAATACTTGAGGTGGTGAAACTATTTGGATATCAAAGATATCAATGAATAGGAGTGGTTATGGATGAGGCTTAAAGATTACCTAGTTCTTGTCTCAACTTTAGTAGGATCTATGAGATTTTAGGTTGTCTCTGAGCACAGGAAAAATGTACGACAAATATATTTTTAAACTCAGAGAAGGAGGTTTTGACCCCACTGGGTAGGATGTGAACCACCTTAGCATCGACTAATTCAGAGCGGTGAAGAAGAGATGACACTTAAGAGCATCATTGACGTCGAGGATGGAATATATCTTAAAAGTTGCTATGTGATCCGCAACATCAAATTTGTCATGGTAAGCTTATAGATGGTGTACCTCGAATTTGAGGGGTACCCTCAGTTTGAAGATTGGTCTGGAAAGAGGTTGGTTAGCCCAAATTTCTTTGATTTTTTTGTTGTTGAACTAGATTTCTCGTGCCTTACTTAGAGGTGAGTGGGATTGGTGATGAGATCTAAAGCATGAGCTTCTTTCAGTGGCTCTTAGTGAGCATTGAGATTAGATGGTCCTTTAAGAGTGCTAACTACTTATGGTGGATGGTTAGCCTCAATGATGATGTCTTGAATGGACTTTAAGAGGTGCTCCTCCATAGTTAGTAACTCATGATGAGTTGTATACTCAAGATTAATGGTATTATCTAAGGCTTTAGGCTGGTTGGTACATAATGATTTCCTTGCTTTCAACATAGATATCCATGCACACCACACTTGAGAGGATGTTGAATCCCATTTTGTTTGGTGGAAGATGTTGGGCCGTACGTAAGCCACATGTCAGATGAGAGTCGTTGGGGAGAATGTCATTATGCTCGAGTATACAAGTAAAAAAAGGACGTGAGCTTAAGAGAAGCATAAACTTTAGGCAAAATCTTTATTAACTAAGCTAGAAATACAAGATTGATGAAAGTAGGTGCTCTACACTATGGAGCTCGAGCTATACAAAAAAAAAAGTATAATGCTTTAAGAATATCACTTTAGAGATTATATATCTTTATGTTAGTTTTCCTCTTTCTCCCTATATGATATTCTCTCAAGGAAGAGGGGTTTATAGAAGAAGAATGAAGCTTTAGGGACTCCTTTTGATCCTCCTTCCCTCCCTTTCCTCCTCCTTTTATAGGGTTCAAAAAGGTGTAGAAATTAAGTCTTTATATGCAGTTATCCCATTAGTCCATCATAATAGCTTATTGGTGTCGAGCTAGTTGGCGACATGGATAAGGTGAGTTGGGTATGATCAAATGATAGTCAATAGTTACCACGCCGAGATGGAAGAGGGAAAATGTTGTATAGCTACTATCAAAGATATCAGGGTCTCACTTTTGAGGTATTAAGGTGAGTAGCGTCAGAATGTGATCTTCAAGCCTATGCAAGAGGGAAATATTTGAAAGGACTATATGTGTCAATGCTCCATAAGTATGAAAGTATTGGTTTTGGCTTAGTTAGATAATGGCTTATCTGGCTGAAAGAGAAATTGATTGGAGCATGTGACCTATCCCTGGTTCACCATGCTATATTGTTAATCTCCTTCTAGTTCCTACGAGAGTCCATCGAATCATCTATTTTGAGAGTGGAGTGCATCTTCATACCACATAATGTGATTATAACCTGCAAGACACCTAACAATAGGTACTAATAAGTGTAAATTATGCATTATTTTAGTTATGTTAACTTCAATAAAAATAAATTGTTTTAGTTGTGTTTGTTCTGGAATTATGTAGGAAAAAGCAAAAAATATAAGTGTTGGATGGGGGCCAAAAAGGATTATGTCGCAGCGTTGTATCAATCAATGTTGAAGTGCCAATTTAAATATGAAGGTGAAAAATTTTTCTATTTACAAGCACCATGGAAACACAAATGTCAATGCTACAGTGTATCACAGTGTCACTGCACCCAAAATTAGCACCAAAGTATTTGGTATCTTAGAAAATTCATGAAAGAGTGCCAACCTTCTAATACTGTGGTGTCAAAATGAAATTCCAAGCACCATAATACTCAAATTTAATAATGCCATAGTAGAGCAATTACAAATGCTAGGAGTTGCATCGACTTAATGAAGAGATGCACCGATTTAGGTTGTAACCATGCCACATCTCCCAATATCGCAGCTGAGCCAACATTAAAGCACCGAGGTGCTAGTTCATTTTTTTGCCATAGTACCACCCTACCCAACGTTATGGAGCTCAAGTCTAATCATATACTTAATATAAATATATATAAGTTCTATTATTTATGGAGTTTAATTCCTTGAGAGAAAATTTAGTACTTTTTAGTATATTTCTTTAGTGCCCCCTTAGAGTAAAGTTTAGAGGATACTAGGAAAGCGCATGATACAATCTCTGGGAGAGTTTAGCCTATATTTGTATAAGAAACTCTGTAAGAAGGAGTGTAGAGAAGATACTTTGATCCGTCATGATGATAAATTTCTTACCACTCTTGTACTTTGTTCTTCTATAAATAAAATGAATATGAGTTTGCTTATTATTTCTTCCATGTCTGGTTAGATCTCTTATTTTTGGTTGATAATATAAAGTGCATATTAAATACTAATATAGGCTTTTATTCTTTAACAAAAATAATGATGTTTTTAATATCTCTTATTCTTCATTTAGTACATACAATGGTCATATGTGTAGTTAAAAAAGAGTATGATGTAAAGCCTCAATAGAGGAATGCAAGAATAAACAGGAATATTGAACTAGAATATTGACATGCCTAAACATAGGATGTTTGAATATTCTAGGTTCTATGGAGATAGTAAAACTGTAGGAAGATTAACAATCCTTCTTTTTACCCCTACAAGCTTGATAGAGATCTAAGAATATATGTACTATGATTTGCATCTATAATTAAGAGTCTCATTAGGAAAAATATTTTATTTACATGCATTAGTCTAAAATATTTTATTAAAATTGTATCAACTATATTACTTATTTTTATTCAGTGGTAGAAACTCAAAAACTTCATTTTTCATTTCAGTAGGATAAATTCATGCAATTGGAGTAAGTAGTAGCAGTCTTGTTGTAGTATAACAAAACACTTACTTGTGGGTTTAATACTCTACTCTATCACTTTATTACTTGATTAAGCATGTATACTTACATAAATCATTGGTCTATTATAAATTTTATATAAAAAAAATTAAGTATACTTCAAATTCAGTGAGTTTAATATTTGCTCATTAATAACTTATCACATTGTATGCACCCCATCATTACCTATATAAGTATTCATGAGTATAAATTTAGTAGACCCTTTGAACATCAGATGTCGATAAGGTCAGATAAATAATAAAAAAACTAAAAAGAGTTCATGAGTAAATTTAAATTTGCTACCTTGAATCTCTTATGATATTCTGGTCTGATTTCTCTATAAATACTAGCTTTACGTCAGATGCATATATGTGACTTCTTTTCAACTTTAAGCCTTGCTGAAAGTTCGAAAGGGATGTTAAGCCCTAGTGAACTAGTCCCAAGGCTAACCAAGAGGGGGGGGTGAATTGGTTATTTAAAAATTTCACGATAACTACAAAAATCTTTTCGATACTTAGCAGCGGAAACAAGTAAACAATAATGAAAAGATCAACCAACGATATTCACCCAAGCAGTTTATATTGAAAAGTAAAATGCAAAACTGAATCAGAAAAGCAAACCAGATTTTATAGTGGTTCGGTCAACTTGACCTACGTCCACTCCCCGGAGCCTCCCCTCCGGGTATTGCACTAAACGAAAGTGACTCTCCTTTTGCTCCCACAGCAAGGCGGAGAAGCCTGTACAAAACACCTCCTTTTCACCACACGGTGAGGCAGAGAACCCGACCTCCTTTCGCTTCCTCCTGAAGCGGGCAGAGAACCCACGAACTCCTTTCGCTTCCTCCTGAAGCGGGCAGAGAACCCACGAACTCCTTTCGCTTCCTCCTGAAGCGGGCAGAGAACCCGGATCTTCTTGCGAACGATCCTCCCACGAAGAACACCGACTAGACGACAGACGACGAGCGGAGAAGACGACTCTGATCCGTGCTTGGAGCAACCTTAGTGAATCCCTCACTAACTCCCCCTCACAAGATCTCTTCTCTCTCTCCCAACTCTCTCTCTCTCTAGGATTTCTCAGGGAAGGAAGGCAGCAAAAAGATTTTTCCAAATCTAGGAAAAAGTTCTTTTAAAGGAGGGCTTAAAACTTGCCCTAAATCTCAACTTGTCGGCCAAGATCGTCCAGGACGATCGGTAGATCGTCCTGTACGATCAGTTCAAATTCAGCTGTTTCAGCCTGGACGATCTGGCTCTTCTGGACGATCAGTAGAAAAAGTTGTTCATATCGTCCCGTACGATCCTGCGATCGTCCAGGACGATTAGTTCAAATTGAAGGAAATCGTCCAGAAGACAGTTCGGGTCGTCCAGAGAAATCTGTGCTGGACGACCAAAAAATGACTTGATCGTCCCGTACGATAGGGTAATCGTCCGGTACGATTAGTTCAAAAAGGCCCCAAATCGTCCTGTACATAGTTCTGGACGTACAGCTGAAATGCACAAGACGATCACGATCGTCCGGGACGATCCTGCGATCGTCCAGGACGATGTGATCGTATCAATTAAACATTAATTGCTTTCCTTAATTACCAGACTAATTTAGGCATGATTGTAGTAAATCGTCCAGGACGATACACGTATCGTCCGGGACGATCAGACCAAAATACTTAAAATAAAACTTGCCTAACTTAATCTGGCGGCTGAGAATTTCTGATTTGGGCATATCGTCCCGTACGATCCATAGATCGTCCAGGACGATCGGCTCAATCAGTCCTTCTTAACTTAGTCGCCCTAATTAGGGTTTCTGTTTTAACTGGATCGTCCAGGACGATGATACTATCGTCCAGGACGATCTGAACAAAATTTTAACAGAAACTCTAATTCACTCAATCTCTCTCCCTGAGTGTGTGTGTGCAAGGTTACTTAGCTAGGGAATCAGTTACATTACAATTGACTCAATAAAAGAAAAAATCATACATTTGACACACTTGGACCCGATCTTGAGTTGGCTTGAGTAGCTTGCGGTCTTTTGTGCCTGAAACTGATTAGCCAAGAAAAACACACTGGAAACATGTTTGTCATCATCAAAACCAGATTTGTAACACTTGCTTTATTTTAGTATGATGGATCCTTCCACGCATTGAGTGACCTGAAAGGCTGCTTATAAGAAGGTGCATCAATTTCAAGAAATGGAAGCTGTAAATAAAGAGGGAGCCATGTTGAGTATACTTATCCTTGGAGAAGAAAGATGTGTGCATATAGACTCAATTTATCTCACCATTAGTTCCCTATTGAAGAGAAAGTGAGTTGAAAATGAGGAGGCAATTGAAGATGATCAGTCACCTAGTCATAAAGAGAGGATGGAGGAGGATAATGCTTCTATTATCCTCTCCATATTGATGTCCATGGGTTGTCCTTGCTCCCAGCTTTCCAACCACCCTAGGGGCAAGTGGCAGCCATCTAGAGGTGTCCCCAACTGATCCTAGCCGTCCAATAAGCCTAGGGCCATTTTAATGGGGAAAAGGTTCAAATCAGGGATCATTCTCACCCTAACCTTCTCTCACTACTCTAGCCATATCAAGTGCAAACTTTAGTTCCTTTGAGCTCCCAAGAAACTCTCCTCCACATACCATTTTAAATCCATCGTCAAAACCTCACCGGCGGTAGCTTTTCGGTGAACTCAAGCTTAATCCATCCAAGCCTCCGTCCATTCGATCCATAGCTCTTCTAGTCATGGCTTCTACCAGGGATTTGTACGAGGACAAACTACAAATTTAGAGACACAATTTCCCTTCCAATCCAATAGTATAATCTCTCAAAAACTCTAGCCCTAGGCTGTACACTTAAAGCTAAATAGCTTTGTATGTAGTGCCATTTAGACCAAACTTTTGGTCCCCCATAATCTCTGTTCATGTGATTAGCCTAGGTTTAAAATTTCAAACAAATTAATCAAGCTGATCTTGAGAACGAGCTATTTTTATGTTTAGGGCATCCGGTTAGGTTAGCCTGTAAGTGTACAAAATCTCAGCCATTGAGATCTTGATCAATGGCCAAGATTTTGTCTTTTCACAGTTTTATCCAACCGTGTTGCTCGTTTCGTTAATCAGATCTCCCATCTGGTTGCATTTGGACCACCTGTTCCAAACCGCGAGGCATCCAACGACGCAAAATCCACGCTGACGTGGATTAGTGGCCGCAGAGTTTGATACCGACCACTGCCAATCATTTGGCATTGATTATGCATCGTGTAATCATGCCAAATGATTATCATTATCAGTAATCATTGGCCGCATTTCGCTCAGCTAGTAGGAACCCGCCACGTGGTTAAGTGACTTTGATTTAAACCCATTTAACTTAGTGCCACCTTAAGGACAATAATTAAGGACATGTTTAAAGAATTTAGTTTAAATTTAATAATTAGGATACACATCCTATTAACTTGAAATTTGAACCATTTGAACCTAGTGAGATCTACAGCCTTAAGAAATTTCTTACTGATTTTTGAAATCATTAAGCCCCTTAATTAATTAACTTAGGCTTAAACTCTTAATTAAGAATTTAAAATTCCAAAAATTCTAATAAATCTGATTTAAATAAAAAATTTATAAATAAAATCTCAAACTGACCAAAATTTAAACCTTAATCAAGGAAAATTAAATTCCCTTTGATTTGACATCATATTTAAGTTTAATTCAATTTTAAGTGAAAATTAATCTTTAATTAATTAAATTAATTAAAAATAATTAAAATTCCAAAAAATTTCTAAAAACTTAGAAATCTCTCCTTAGGTCATTCCTGACCTTTGAAGTTGAGTTAAAGGAGTTGAGAGTTCATTTGGAGCAAAATTAGTAAAATACACTTAATTAAACAATTTTAATAATTCTAATAAATGCCCAAAACTTCTAAAAATCATAACTATTTATAGAAATTCAAAAGTGAACAAACTCAAAGGTATTAGACTCTATATGGGGACTAATATTTATTAAAAATATCTAACCAGCAAAAATAATTCAAATTTAAATAATCAACAATTCGGGCAACTTTAAATCAAAATTTCCAAGTCAAAACTTTTAAAATTCATAACTTTTCATAGAGAACTCCAAATCTAGCAAACTCAAAGCCTAATTACACATTAAAAGGTCTAATACTTAATAAAAATATCAAAACTCAAAAAATTTAATTAGATCTAATAGTCAACTTTTGACCCCTTAATTAAATGATTAAATAATCTAGAAAATTCCAAAATTTCATAATTAATTCCAAATTTTAGAAAATATTAAATCAATCTTAAAATCTCTCAACCAACCTTTTAATACATGACAACCACTCCAAAGATGAAGTTTCTAGGATGGACTACTCTGGGCTACGGGACTACGTATCCTAAAGAGGTTTTATTCCTCGAGCTTGGTGGCACAATGTCATGAATGGATTCAATGGAGTGTTAAATCTTTAAAGTTTAATTGATTATTAATGATTTAAAAAAATCAAAATCCTTAGTCTAATTATATCAACCAAGTTTTTAGGATGGACTACTCTGGGTTGCAAGGCTACGTGTCCTAAGGAGGCTTTATTCCTCAAGCCTGGTGGCACAATACCACGAACTGGTTGATAACAAACTTATATTAATTCAAATATTTAAAATTAGCAATCAATCAAGCTTATTTAAAATTTATTAACCTTCAAATTTTAATAACTTAATTATACTGGTTATCACTAGGTAACCCATGCCTACAAGGCTATTAATTTAGCCCCAAGAAAGGTGAAATAAACTTCACGGCCTCGGTGAGCAATAAAGGTGGTAACCATTTAAATTTAAATAATATATCTTAAAATCAATTTAAATCATTAATATTTAAACTTTAATTAAAATTTCCCCTTAAGCCTTTCAACTAACCAGAACATCAAACAACTTTAATTAACTATCATATATAGGATATATCCAAATCACACAGCCTATCTCATATATTTTAGATGATTTACTAGGATAACCAACTCTAGTCTTAGGCTAGGCTATTATTTTACTTTCCTATTTTTGTGTGCCAGATTTTTTGAGCTTTCCCTACATACTGGTTGCTAGAAGTAGAATTTATTAATGTGTTTATTTATTTAATTTTTAACTTTATGATGTGATTGATTGTGCGATAGATTACCCTTTGGTTAGGAATAATTTATACTAATTCAATCTTATACAGGTGGCTATGCTCATACAGGGCATGAAAATTAAAGGGGGCAAAAATTAATTAAGCTTTTAAATTGCTGCTATTTTCTACAGGTGCTTCAGAAATTTACTAAATCACCCTTTAAATTAAAAGAGCATGGCCAAGCGTGGCTATGGATTTGAGTATTTAAATTTTTAAATAATATTAACTACTTGGGATTATTTATTTATTGATTTATTAAGATAACCCTACAGGTTGGTTAGTCTAGATTTTAATTTTTCCTATTTAATGTAATTCGATTCATTCGAGTTGTAAGTTAAGTGCTTTAAGAATGGGACCAAACATCTAATTTAAAATCCAAAGAGGAAGGGATATCCCTTTGGGGAGAGTCCCTCTCCATTTGGAGATTTAAATTAGGATAACTTTAAAATATCCAAGGAGAAAAGATAAGACCCCTTTCGAGGGGGAGTTTCTTTTCATTTGGATATCTGGACCCGACGGATTCAAGGAGCTCGTGGAAGGATGAAGAATTGAAGATCGAGAAGAATCCCAATTCTCAAAGTCACTTGTCTTTTAGAAGTAGAATCCAGGCTGTTGTCAGTGGTACTCGACCACTTTACTTTTTGCAAACCCTAATTTGTAATATTGAGTGACATTTATCACACAGATTATTGAATTTATTTAATTAATTTAATTTGATTTGATTGATTTGCTTACTCTGCTTACAATTAGTATTGCCTAATTTTTATAGTTTCTTTGGTGAATGCATGTCAATCTTTGTTTTAGCCTGGAGAGATCGGAGGCTCGTGAGGGAACGTTAAAAATTCTTTTACATAAATAAAATTAAAAATTTTAAGCTCACATAAAGATCTAACATTTTAAGAAGTAAGCCTGGGACCACCGGGAGTACTCATAACATATATGCTGCACCTTCTTTCCTTTTATTAGGTACCTCCCCGCCTGTTGGTTTTGGCAGACCATCTGACCTATGAGGGTGCAGATCTATTAAGGAGAATCTATGCAATCTAGGATAAAATCTATTTTTAAGCCTTTTTCAAAAATTACTTCATATTTGATTTAAGTATTTAATTGAGTCAACTAGCATGCATTGCATTAGAAATACATTAAAATTGAGTCTAAAATTTAATTGCATTTAATTTTAAGTTTCATAACACCCAACATATATTAAGGGGCCAATTAGGATCTGCTCTAGATATCGATCCCACTTTCCTTATACTTAACTTAATACAACATCTCTACCCACTCTTACATAAAAGAACAGACCCATGGTTTTGAAGTGTTTAGGTGGTTTAGCTGACACCCAAGTCCAAGCTGGGGTAAGTCTAGATCCTGCATTGTATTAGTTAGGTTCGGGTCATTGATTATTAGTACCCAATATAGACTTAGGTTCTGAGGCAAGCTCAAACTATAAGACCTCAACCTTTAGGAATTGAATCCTAATTTTCTAATAAAATTAACCATTCAAACCTAAATATCCTTCAATTCAAATTCAAGCCCAACACTTAGGATAGACTGGGGTGTTTCTGAAATAATTCATAATCTCAAGACACCTCCTACCATTCCTCCTTTGACCTCTAGAAATAAGTACTCAACCTTGATCCATTCCCTATTGAATTTCAAATCCTCACCTCCTTTGATATCAAACTTTAAAATTTAAAATGAAATTTCTATTGCTATTTTAATCGAGAGTATTCGTAGGAAACTCCAGTTTTCCCTATGATGTAATTAACTATGAGGGCTTATGCTCGTAGGAGATTTAGAAACTCAGATCAAAATTTCAAAATTATGTTTTCAAAACCTTAATTGTCTTTAGGAAAATTAAAAATAATAATCATTATTATTATTTTCAAATGCTTGATAGTAATTGATATCTACTTTCCTCAGAAGGATATAATAATTACTATCGTAACTTTGATTATGAAATTAATGATATCCTATACAAAATTATTGTAGTTAGATATTTGATTGAACGATCATTTTGACTCTTCGGGGTCATATGTAGTTCTTCCCCAAATTTGACTATGATAACTAGGATAAATTTTCAATCCTGTAAATTGAACCCATTAGGGAATAATATCTTTGCCTCTCGGGGTATTCTTATTTATAATGATGCATTCGATCTCAAGATTGAAATTCAAGTAATTAATTCTTTCTCTAAGAATATTAAGTTTTTCAAAACAACTACACTTTTTAATCAAACAAAAAAATGGTGACTCTGCTAGGGAGTAATCTCTCTCTATCTATAATAGCGGTATAAATTTTATTGCATAGGTAGTTTTGACTAACTTTCCTTCTGTTGGTCCCTCTACCCATTTCTCTCTAGGGTGAGTGTGGTGAATGTCAATTAAGACATGTTAAAAGAGAGGTGAATGAGGAAACCTCTTCCAAAATTGGGCTTTGATATTTTACCTCCAAGTTTATTATTAGAGTGAAAGAGTCAAGCCAAATCCTTTCCAAATCCTTTTATAAATGTTGTAAACCCACATGCACAAATAAATAGTAAGCATGTTAAGTTTCATAATTTATAAGAGAGTCCTTTAATTTTAAAGATCAAAATTTCTTCTTCAAATCCAATTTAAAAGCTCAATCCTTCTGGCAAATTTGATCTTTGACATTTCGTTCCTGAATCACTCGTTAGGATGAAAGAGTCGATTCATTTTCTTAAAGTCTTCCCTAAAATTTGTAAACCATTACGTTGAATATGAATTTAACATATTGAGTTTTGAAAATAAGGGGAGATGTTGCCGAATTTTCAAATTTTCAAATATCTCTCCAAAAATTAGTCACTTTAATCCTCATTGTCATATGTTTTCCTACAACACCCCTTGTAGTTTAATATATGCAATGCATCTTCAATCTTTTTGGTAGATTCGATCTTCGACATTTCATCCCCGAATTGCTCGTCGGGATGAAAGAGTCAAGTCATTTTCTTAGAATCTGTCCTGAAAGTTGTAAACCTTTATGTTGAATGTGAATTCAACACCTTGAGTTTTAAAAATAAGGGGCGATGCTGTTGAATTTAAACTTTCAAATCTCTTTTCAAAATGATTCAACTCTAATCATCATTGTCCTATATTTTCCTACAACACTTTTTGTAGTTTAATATAGGCCACGCAAATTCAATCATTTCCAAATTCTAATCTATTTCTATATTTTATCAGTATACTTGGGATTATAATTGATTATAATTTAGTATATGTGATAGAGTATAGATGTCCTCTTCAAACTTAAATCCAAACCTCAATTTTTCTAGCAAAGTCAGTCTTCAACATTTCACTCCTAAATAATTCAATGGGGTGAAAGAGTCGAGTCAACTTCTTAAAATCTTCCTCCCTAAAATTTGTAGACCTTTACATTAAATATAAATTCAACATATTAAGTTTCAAAAATAAGGGAAAATGATGCTCGATTTTCAAATTTTTGAATTTCCTTCTTTCAAATCAAACTCAATTTTCATTATCACATGTATTACTACAACACTTTCTTGTGGTATAACGTGTACAATGCAAACTCAATCACTTTCAAATTCAAATATAAAATTCAATCTTCCCATCAAATTTGAACTCTGACTTTTTACCCCGAGTCGATCGGCAAAGGAAAAGAGTCGAGTGAAAACTCTCTAATCTTCCTCTTAAATTTGTAAACCTTCATGTTGAGTGAAAACCGAACCCATTTAGTTTTAAAATTTTGGGAAGGTTTTTAAGAATTTTCAAAAAATTCAAATTCCATCAAAATCTTTTCAAATCAACTTCAACCGTCGTTGCCATGTGTCTTCAACAACATCCCATTGTAGTTGAATATATGCAACGTGCATTCAAATTTCTTTTAAACCAAATTGAGTCTCTGACATCTTACCCCTGGATCAGTCAGTGGGGTAAGAGAGTCGAGTCAAAACCTCCTGATTTTCCTTTAAATTTGTAAACCATCATTTTGAAACTAAATTCAATTTATTGTGTTTCAATACTTGAGGAAAATCTTTCAAATCTCAAAAATTCAAACTCCTTTTCAAAATCCATTCAAATCAAATCCAGATCATCATTGTTATATATTTTCTACAACATTTTCTTGTAGTTAAACATACACAGCGAAAACTCAAATGTTCTTCAAATCAAAGTTAATCTTTATATCTTATCATTGTATACTGGATTATAGTTCTCATAATTCGATATGCTTGATAAAATATAAATTTATTTTCAAATTTGAATTCAAAATTCTAATTCAAATTTTCTCTTTTCAAATCATAGGTAATAAAATCCCTAGAAATGGCTAGAAAATTGCTTTTCTTGATAGACCAAGACCATTACATCGAAGAGCTGATTCACAACAATACAATCCAGTTTGGGATGGGATTTAAGTCCCTAAAATTGTCAGTTAATGGTTGGATGATAATCAACCTCACCACTAAAGGCGATAAGGATGCTTCTGTTGTTGAGTTAGGAGTAGGGGTGGGCAATTGATACCCCTCCCATTCTTAAAATTGAGGAGGTTGTCACCTCTGTACCTACTGTGCCCTCTGCTCAGGAGGATACGAAACAAAAATTAGTTGGTATCAGAGCCCAGACTATGTTTGAGGAAGGGTCCTCTAGCTCTGAAGCTCTCTTTGGCACCAAGAGTTCCAGAAAGAACTACCTCAGAAGGGTGAGGAAGAAGATCACTTAGTCGAGGAAGAAGATCACTTAGTGAAGGAAGATGGCCGAGCTGAAGGCCTTAACCAAAGTTGAACCTGAGGCCACTGAGGAGCTGCCAATCCCTGCCTCTTCTCCACTCATGAAAGGGAGTCATTTTCACCCTCTTGTGATACTACAAAGGAGGAAGGAGTCACCAAAATAGCTAGCACTCCGCCGTGCCCAATAGATTACTCTATCAAGAGGACTCCGAAGGAAAAAAAGACCTTAAGAACCGGGATGTTGAGAAATATCATCCACACTTGTGCTGCTCAAGTAGGCAAGACTAAGGAATAGTACATGAGGCACCTAAAGCGGTTGATATCTCATAAGCTTAAGAAAGAGGTGTTAAAAGCAGAGAAAACTAAAATCAGGAACCTGAATCCTCAACCAGTGAGGAGAAATTAGAAATTTGTCAAACAGCCTGCTACCTCATTTCTTGTGGATGTATATCATTGGGTGCCTCGCCTGCTGTCAATAAAGATGGAGGAGATAGTTTTAATAGGACCTAGCAAGGGTTGCCCTTTCAATGGTAGACCACTGATTCCCCCTTTAAGAGTATCAAAATTGGCCCTTGTGATAGTCAGATCTAAAGAAACCATTGAAAGCTTGAAACCAATTGATATTAAGGCAAGAGGCCCATGTTACCATATGAGCCTTATGTACCAAAGAAGTTAAGCAGATCTGTGGTAGTTCAGATCAGAGATAATCCAATCCAGTTACTAGTTGATGTCCCTCAACTCCCCATCAAGGGATGTAAGGATTCTACTCTTGCTGATGTTTTAGTTCCTACTTTATAAACTCCTTCATCACCTGTTAAGATGGATATCCCTCACCTTATGGAGGAAGTCACCCTCGTGACTACCGACCCCTGGACAATCGGAGGGGAGGGGACAGTTTCAGATGGTCATGAAGAAATGCTAGAACAGCTAGTATCAGAAATAATCACAGAGGAAGATATTAAAGTTGAGTCTATCCTCTCTAAGTTGGAAGGAGAGGAACTTAGCTAAGTACTTGAATTCAAAGGATACTTGCTAATCAACTCAGAAGCGATTGATGGTAGATCAGTTGATAAGGTAGTATAGGAGATTCGTGAGATCCTTAAGCAGAAAGCTATTGAAGCTTTTAATCAAGATGCTGATGATTTGTTAATGGAGGATTCAACCGAAAATATTTGCATGGTTGAGACTCGAGCATGGACTAATGATTCTAAGCCTTCAAGACACTGATCTGGTAAAGAGGAAGTGTCTACAGCTGCAGATTCAGACTCAGATAATTCAGTTAAGTTGCATGACAAAGATGTGTACATCAAGAGTCTGGAAAAGAAGATTTAACAGATGATGCTAAGAGTGGAACAAATATAGAGTCAGCTCATTAAAGCCAACAACCCCAATCTGAGCAATTTTAACCTATAGTTCAGATAATGGGTGAGTACAATAGGAAGGCAGATTTGGACCCCAAGATTCTAGAGGTTACTTCCCCAGCCTCTCCAGCTGACAAAGACATATTTCAAATGATTGAGACCCAGGTAAGGGAGGCCCTAGCCCACTCTTAAGGGACTATATATATTCTAAAGGGTAGGCCATACCCTGAGGAGTATGATCTAGTTCCTTACCCAAAGGGCTTCGTGCCATATTCTTTTGAAGTTTTCAGTGGTATAGAAAACCTGAGATAGATTTTGGCCCACTTCTGAGCGAGCTATTGTAATGCAGGAGGGTCAGATGCTCTACTCTTTCATAAGTTTATGAGTAGTTTGTATGGTATTACTTTTGAGTGGTACGTAGATTTTCCAAATGGTTTAGTGAAAACTTTCATAGAGCTCGAGGGCCTATTCTTAAAGATATTCTCAAGAGCTCAGTAGCGTGTAATCATTGGCAATCTTGTCATAAAAAAATAAAAACTTGGTGAGTCTTTGGTTTAGTACATCTTGATGTGGCAAAATTTCTCAATAAAATATGAACCTCAGTTATAGGAGTAACATGCAGAGGAGATTCTTCTAAAGAACATCCATGAGTCTATTGCTTTTCTATTGAAGGGGTTTATAATTAAAACCTTTGAAAAACTCCTTAATAAATCTAGTAATCTACAGGAAGAGGTTTCCAGGATACCATTCTTGAAGGATTCTACTGAAAAGAAGAAAGTTAGCAAATCACTGAAGTCCTTTGAAAAGAGAACAACAACGGTTTCAACTGTTAATAAAGGGAAAAACCAATTAATACTTAATCAAGCAATCCTCCAATTCAACAAACACAAAAATCTCAACCTTTTTAGGTAACTTCTCAACCTACCAGAGAGTCTCACCCGATTACTTTAAAAAGAAATTGGCTCATCTATATCCATTTAAAAGTGAGTCGGTGAGAAAGATCTTCAAAAGTCTCTAAAAGAAATCAAACTTTCGATTTCTAGAGGCCAAGAAGCCAGAAGATGCAAATAAGAAGGATGATCCAACTTTTTACCCATACCACTACATGTTGGGCTATACAATTGAGGACTATATCATCTTTAAGGACTGGCTCGAGGAGAACTTCTATTAAGGTAATATTATAATTCCAAAGGTGTACCTGGTTGATCCGGATAAATGGTTTATCAAATCAATCTCAGGTAAACATTCTAATATTTCTCTAACCATTGAAGATGGTTGGGATATAACACTATCCCAGGCATTTAAAAAGTTGATTAATAAATCTTTTCATATTTCTCAATAGTTACTGATGAGAGCCCTGGACTTGATCTAGGAGGTTGACCTAGAGGCTTCACAAGAGGATGTTGAGGCGGTTTCCTCTACAGTAGTTGTAGGAACTACTATAATAAATAAAAAAGAAAAGAGTGACACTTTTATAGAGAGGAAATCTTGTGATGAGAGACATGTAAAAATGGTGGATGGTGGCTCAAATCCATTGTCCCCATTGATGTTATCTGGTTTTTACTTTGCCCTATAAAAGGCAAAGGGTCAAAAATTGAATAAAAAGAATGATCTTTCTGTAAATATTTTGATGATTAATATTGAGAATATAATTTCAAATGACTCTTCCATTAAAAATAATCAAGAACCAGCTAAGATCAATTAAGAAGTTTAAACACTCAGCTCTCCAAATTTGACCCTTCAATCCGATGTCTTATCAGATGGTGATACCCCTGAAATTAACTTTTAAGGGAGTCTCGTCATGATAGACTTTTCAGATTCAAATTCTCACTCAGAAAATGATAATCAATTGCCTAAGGAGGGTATAGACACCCCTGTAGTTTGTCCTTTTGATGAGATCATGCAAGTACAACTACGTTGTGGTAAGGTTTTACCCCCCAGGCGTCCTCAAAAAAAAAGAAAACAAGTTATTTCCAATGATCCAATTCAAATTTCTACTCAATAGTTAAATTCTCCTTCAAATCTATCGGGTCATGATGTCAATGTTCCAAGTGTTGATTATAATTTCTTAGCTCATCTTTTTTTAGCTCAGTTAGCCTCGACTTCCAAAGAAGAAGCTTTATACTTCAAGGAAATCCCAGGAGTTACCTTCTCTGACGAAGATCTACTCCTCGGAACTACCGACCACAATCGTTCACTTTATATCACCATAAATGTGGATAATTTTAAGTTATCAAGAGTTCTCATTGATCTGGGTGCATCGGTCAACGTGATGAATATAAAGACTCTCGCATACCTTAGAGTTGATACTAACAAGCTCTCAATTAATAAGTTGGTACTTCATGGGTTCAACAAAAAGGACGAGAAGGCTTTATATTCAATTGCCCTTCTTCTAGAGATAGGAGATTTAAAAAGTGAAGCAAAGTTTTATATAATTGATTCATCCACATCCTTTAACATGCTCCTAGGTAGGCCCTGGATCCATGAGTATAGAATGGTTCCTTCTACCCTACATCAATGCATCAAGTACCAATGAGATGGCATTGAATTTGAAATCAAGGGTGATCTGTAACCATTCTCTATTCATAAGGTTAGGATCTATGAGGATGCTGTGTACTAAATACCCAAAGGGTCCACTACCTATCCTAAGGTAGAGATCAATGTTAAAGAAAAGAAAGTAGAAAGTTAAATATAAAAAACAATTCAAAATTTGAGATAAAAAAGTGTAAAATAAAAAAAAGATAAAACTCTTGTAGCAAAGATAACATTGAATGCGTGGTCTTTAGGCCTCCAAATAGTTTACATCAAAGAGGTGGGAGGATGGCCCCAAGAGCAAGCGGTCGAGGTCGCCCTTCAGTTGAAAAAGAAATCCCCCAATATACATCAAACTTGAATCAAGTTCTGATGAAGAATCAAGAAGAAGGGGTGCCAGAATTACTTTTGACTTTCAAAAAATAAATCCTCCTTCAAAGTTAGATCTCACCTTAGAATCAGATGGTGACTAGGAGGGTACTAAATCAAAAATACAAAGTGACGAGCCTAAATTGAGTCTATATGAAAAGCTTAATAGGATAGTTAAATCCTTAACCTTAACCCCACTGTCTACCGACAGGGTCTCAGGGTTAGTAATTAAGGACGCCCCTAACTTAAATTGAGAAGTAAGGAAAGACTAGAAGTTCTTCCCTGGCTCCTCCTCCTCAAGAAACAAAGATGATGTAATCCTTGAGGAGGCAAATTTTAATGAACTAATGGAATTACCTTTTGGCTACTTTCCTATTGGTGTCAAAGCTCTTATCTCGAAAGATTTTGCTCCGAGTCGATGGACTAAGGGTCAAGCTAGATAGTGCAAAAATATTTGGAATTCAAAATTTAATAAGAATTGGACAAGTGGTATCAGCTTTAGTATTGTTAGTTTATTTGATGATGATGAATTTTGTCTAATAATAGCTAGTTATCCTGAATATAAAAATGTCCCTACTGAAGTCATTGATTCACTTGATAGACTTTGTTTGGAGACTTTAGATGACTTTGATGAACTTCAGGTTCGAGATGCACCCCTTGAATTCGAAGAAGAAATTAAGTCGATAGTTGATGAATTCAAAGAAATCAACCTTGGAACTGAGGATGACCCTCTCCCTACCTTTATAAGTTCTTTATTGAGTGAGGATGAGTCAAGGGATCTGATTCAACTTTTATCTGAGTTTAAGGACTACTTCAGTTGGATATATAACAAAATATCAGGTTTGTCTACCGACGTAGCAGTCCATAAACTTGGAATCCGGCATGATGTCATTCCTGTCAAGCAAGCTCCTAGACACATATATTTGGAGATTAAATAATAAGTTATTTCTGAAGTCAAGAAGTTGGTCGAGGCTGGATTTATTCAAGATGAATAATACCCCTCTTGGGAGCCAATGTCATGCCAATTCAAAAGAAAAACGGTCAAATCTAAGTCTGTGTTAACTATAGTGACTTGAATAAGGCATGTCCTAAAGATGAATTTCCTTTACCAATTACAGAACTCATGGTGGGCATTACCTCTTCACATATTATTTTCTCCTTTATGGATGGCTCGTCTGGTTATAACCAAATCAAGGTGGCCCCAAAAGATGAGAGAAACACTATATTCAGAAGTCCTATAGGGATCTTTTGTTATAAAGTGATGCCCTTTGGCCTTAAAAATGCCGGTGCAACCTACCAGCGGGCCATGACTCACATCTTTGATGACTTAATCCATAATTAAGTTGAGTGCTACATCGATGATTTAGCTATCAAGAGCAAAGTGAAAGAGGCTCATCTTTATGACTTAAGAATCATCTTCAAGCAGTTACGCTGCTACAACCTTAAGATGAATCCCTTGAAATGTGCTTTCGAAGTCACCTCAGGGAAATTTCTAGGCTTCATAGTGAGGCACCACAGAATTAAAATTGATCCTGCTAAAATTGAAGCTATCTTAAATATAGCGCCTCCCAAAAGCCTCACTCAACTTAGGTCTCTTCAGGGTAGGCTGGCGTATATAAGAAGATTCATTTACAATCTTTTTGAAAGATGTTAACCATTCTCTGTCCTTGCTAAAAAAGACACCAAATTCATTTGGAATGAGAAATATCAATCTGCCTTCAAAAATATCAAATAATACTTGACAAATCAGCCAGTTTTGGTAGCCCCCATTTTGGGGAGATCTTTAATCCTTTACACTACGGCCCTTGATGAGTCTCTCGGGGCCCTCCTAGCTTAAGTCTATGATGATGGGAAAGAGAATGCTCTCTGCTACCTGAGTCAGAAACTTCTTCCAACGGAAATCCAGTATCCTGCAATCGAGAAAAATTATCTTGCCTTAGTCTTTACAGCACAAAAACTACATGCTCTCACATCAAGTCAATTTGATTTCCAGTGTCAACCCCCTACAATATCTTATGACTCAAACTATATTATTAGGATTTTTAGCTCATTGGTCTATGTTATTGCTTCAATTTGAAATCACTTTCATTCGCCTACGAGCTGTGAAAGGGTAGGCTGTCACCGACTTCCTTATGGCACATCCACTACCGGTGGAATCTCCTCTAAATGATGATTTATCTAATGAGAAAATCATAAGTTTGGAGGATTCCAATACTAAAACCTGGGAAATGTATTTTGAAGGTATAACTCCTCCCACTAGAGCAAAACACCTAAATATACTATTCTCGAAAAAGCTAGAGTTGGCCTGGTTTTCATAACACCGGATAAGGGAATGATACATTTCCTACCACTTATTAGAGCCTTGCATGAACAATGAGGTTGAGTATGAAGCTCTGATAACTGGCTTGGAACTTACAATCCTGATGGAGATTAAAGAGATTAAAATATTTGGTGACTTTCAACTGGTGATCAACCAGATTACAGGTACTTATAAGGTTTTGAACCCTAAACTCCTGAAATACCACCAGTATACAATGTACTTGCTCGAGTGAATTTAGGTTATAACTATGTATAGGGTTCCCTGAGGAAGCAATTCTTTGGTGGATGCCCTAGCGAAGCTTGCAAAGGAATTAGCCTGTCTAGAAGAAGACTTTATCCCTACAGAAGTGCAAGGTTATCAAGTCCTGTCTCCTATAAATTTAAAGCACCTCAACAAATAATCTTTCTAGGTCCTTTCAACCTCTTCAGTAGTCGATGAAGAAGATGATTGGAGATAACCGATAATCAAAGACCTTCAAGAAGGCAAGCTTCCCCATGACAGGTCAAATCAAGAAATGTGCCCTATCATATGCACTAGTCAATGATACATTATACCATTGATCGTTTGATTAAATATGGCTCCATTATTTAGACAAATGAAGGCCTAAAGATCATTAATGAAGTCCACATTGGAGTATACGATTCTCATCAATTGGGATCAAAGATGAAAATAAAAATCAAAAGACATGGTTACTACTGGCCTATGATGATTGATGATTGTATAAAATTATAAAATATTGTCATCAGTGCCAGGTACATGGTGTGGTTTTACATTAGACGCCTAATGTGTTGCATCCCACGATAGCTATATGGCCCTTTGAAAGTTGGGGCATGAACATCTTCGAGCCAATTGACCATCCTTCTTCAAGGGGTCATCACTTCATTTTAGC
The DNA here is from genome assembly GCA_019925795.1 of Dendrobium chrysotoxum. Taxonomy (NCBI): domain Eukaryota; kingdom Viridiplantae; phylum Streptophyta; class Magnoliopsida; order Asparagales; family Orchidaceae; genus Dendrobium; species Dendrobium chrysotoxum. The sequence continues at coordinate 21,909,911 of CM034315.1, read as the reverse complement.
AGCGAATAATTACTTTTCAAAGTTGGCAGAAGTGGTCCCATTAAGATATATAACATCACACCATGTATTGAAATTCTTTTATGACCATATCGTATATCGATTCAGCATGCCCTGTAGAGTCATATCTGATAATGGGTCTGATGTCAAGTCTATAAAGATCAATAACTTTATAAGTCACCATGGTATTCATTGGAGACACTCAATAATCTATTATCCACGTGCTAATGGATTGGTTGAGGCCTTTAATAAAATATTAGTTCAAATCATCAAAAAGACCCTGAATGATAATAAATGTCAGTGGGATGAGAGGTTAGTAGAAACTTTTTAGGCCTACCAGACCACTTATTGAACCCCAACCCAATCCACACCGTTTGCACTAGTGTAAGGGTCTGAGGCTGTAATCCCTCTGGAAATTCAAATTTCATCACTCAGAACTGCAATCCAGAATAAGATTACTACATAACAGGCATAAATCTGACTAGAAGAGCTTGAGGGTCTTGATGAACATTGTCTCCAAGACCAACAAAATTTAGAACTTTATGAAGCCCAAATGGTTCAAGCTCATGATAAGTTAGTACGACTTAGAACCTTCCGAGTAGGCAACTTGTTCTTGGTTCTTTGGAGGCCAATCTTAGGTCACTCAAAGATTTGTTGGAAGTTTGAACCAACCTGGGAAGGACCCTTCATAGTAGAGATAGCCTACAAAGGAGGCTCGTATCAGTTAGTGAATTATAAGGGAAATCATGGGTGATTCCTTAAAAGATACTATGATTGATGTAGCTCGAACTTTGAATCAATAAAATATTTAAATTTTGAATCAAATTGACTCAATTTTGTTTAAGTTTTCAAAATCCAGAATCCTGTTTTTCTTTTCTTAAGATTAGATGTGAGTCATCGTGCTTTCTTGCCTTAGGATTAGATCTTTTAGTAGTGGAGCATGCCCCTTGTGGCACCATCCTAAAATTCAAATCTCAATCTCGATCTTATGTGGAGCAAGCTTCCTCTTAATATGAACACTCACTAGTGACGGATAACACCCTCTACAGCACTATCCTAGTTTCAAATCTCAAATCTTGACTCGATCCTCTATGTAGAGTATGCTACCTCCATACATGATCATTCCAGACCAAATCTTTTATGGGAAATAATGATTTCTTCCCATGAGATCATCCAATTCTCTTTTCCTTAAGGTTAGAAGTGAGTCATCGTGCTTTCTTTCATTAGGAATAGATCCACTAGTGATGGATAATGCCCTTTATGGCACCATCCTAGTTTTTAATTATAGAGCTGATCCTCTATGGAAGAAATACTTCCTTCCCACATAATCATCCAGATTTGATTTTTTGTGTAGAGCAAGTTTCCTCTCAACGAGATCCTCCACTAGTGATTGAGCATGTCCTTTGAGGCACCATCCTAGTTTCAAAATTTAAAATTTAGATTTAATCCTCTGTGGGAAGCAATGCTTCCTTCTCACATGATTTTTTAGTTTTCTTCTTCTTAAGTTATTTGTGATTCATCGTGCTTTCTGGCCTTTGGATTAGATGTACTAGTGATGAAGCACGCCCTCTATGGCACAGTCCTAGTTTTCTTATCTGGGAATTAATTCCCATTTTAAGTTCAAATCCTTTAGTGATGGAGCATGCCCTCTGCGGCACCATCCTAATTTTAAATCTCAAACTCGATCTTCTATGGGAAGTAATACTTCCTTCCCACAGGGTCCTCCAGCTTTCTTTTCCTCAAGGACAGATATAAGTCAGCATATTTTCTTTTCTCAGGATTAGATATTCTAGTGGTGGGTAATGCCCTCTACGGCACCATCCTTGTTTCAAATTTAAAATTCCAAGCTTGATCTCCTATGGGAAGCAATGCTTCCTTCCCATGAGATCATTCAGCTTTCTTCTCCTTATGGTTAGGTGTTCTCTTTCCCTTATGATTAGAATCCCTAATGATGGAGTATGCCCCCTACGGCATCATCCTAGCTTATATTTTAAATCCCAACATTCAAGCTTTCTTTTCCTTAAGGTTATATTTCTCCTTCCTTCAGGTTTAGACCCGCTAGTGGTAGAGCATGCCCTCCATGGCACTACCTAGGTATATATTCAAAACTCAATCCTATAAGGTTAGAATTTCCTTTCCTTTAGAATCAAAACCCAAACTCAATCTTCTGTAGTTAGGAATTCTTCCTTCCTATACAATCACCCAGGCTTTCTTTTCCTCTAGGGATAGACTTTTCCTTCCCTTAGGATTAGATCTACTAGTAGTAGAGTATGCCCTCCACAGCACATCCTTAGTATCATTTCAAACCCCAATTCACTATGAATAAATTTTCCTTTCTCTCAGAATAAAAATCAAGACTCGATCCTCGATAGTTAGGAATTCCTCCTTCCTATACGATCATTTTAATCTTCTTCTCCTTAAGGTTAGGTCCTTTCTGTTTTTAGGATTTAATCTACTAGTGGTGAAAAATGCCCTCTATGGCACTATCCTAGTTTCAAATTTAATTTTAAATCTCAAAATCAAACTTTCATTTCCTAAGGGTGTAGGTATTCCCTTCCCTTAAGACCAGATCTACTAGTGGTAGAGTACGCCTTCACTAGTCTCAATTCCTTAAAGTTAGATTTCTACCCTCCCTTAGGATCAGAATTCCAGATATAACTTTTAAATTCGGTCAGTGATAGTATATGCAATAGAACCTCATTCTATTACACATACTGGGGGTCCATTTATTGACCTCATTTTTTATGAGGTCATTAGGACTTTTCTCAGACTCCAGATTAATCTTAACCCCTCATCAACTCTAAACTCTAGCTTAATCCAGACTCTAGGATCAACTCTAATCTTAAATCAATCTATATCTCAGACCAATCCACATTCCAGATCAATTTAAAATCTTGATCTATCTAGAGGATAAATCAATCTTGATCTCTAATTAGCCTAGATCTAATTAACCCAGTCTCCAGACCTATCTACGCCCTAGGATACACTTAGACCCTAGACCCATCCAAGCAGTCGGATCTACCTAGACCTTAGATCAATCCAGACCTTAGGATCTACCTAGATCCTAGATCAATTGAGCTCTTAGATCAATCTAGATCCAAGTTAATCCAGATCTCAACTCCATTCAAATCTCAATCAATCTTGGCCTTAACACTTGATTTAGATTTAAATATAGCCTTAAACCTAACCAGACACTTATGATCATCCCAATGATTGTAACTAGTTTAAAAAAATGATTGTAATTAGTTTGAATAATTCAAACTTACTCAATCAATACCAAAATCCAAATCAAATCCAGATGTTCAATCCCAAAATCCAAGGTTTAAAGGCCCTGTTCTGAAAGTCTTTTTTAGGGATTTTTCAAATACTTCAAACCCCAGTCAAATAACCTCTGATTTAGAGTATATCAATTGTATATTGATAGGACATGTCTCTAGAGGCAACCCTCCAAATTTAAGCTAAATATGAGGTCTCTAATCCTAGAAACTAAATTAATTTCCAAAGGTTGTAAAACCTTCAAATATTTATGGCCTATGCCACTGGACTTACGACCTAGTGGAATTTGACCTTAGAGCTTTCTCTAAAGTTTCTAACCACTTCCAATAGACTCAAAACATCATTCCAGACCTTTTGAGCCTAGACCCAGCCCTTGGGTCAACTGGGTTGGCCAGGTCAACCTAGGTTGACCCAATGACCCATTGAGGGCCCAAATAAGTGATTTAACTTAAATGATCACCCAAGGCCTTAGGACCATAATCAATGGACTCAAAATGTCATTTTAAACTTGTTGAGTCTAGACCCAGCCCTTGGGTCAACTTGGTTAACCAAGTTAACCTAGGTTGACCTAATGGCCCTTTAAGGGGTTTATATAGTCTTTTTGACCACTTAGACCAACTAAACCCCTGAAGCCACCTCTAACAAACTTCAAAAATCATTTCAGACCCATTGAGCCCAAACCTAGATCTTGGGTCAACATGGTTGACCAAGTCAACCTAGGTTGACCCAAGTGCCCCTTAAAGCCTTAATGGGTTATTTCAACCCATCCAACCTATATCAAGCCTCAAATCAACTCTAATCCATGGTTTAAATGTTTCCTAATCCTTGGCCAATTAAACTTAAGTCAAATTGACTTGGTCAACTCAATTAAATATGGTCAAAACCCATTACATACTCAATGGTTTTCTCATAAAGGTGTTTAATCCCATCAAACCACTTCTAAATTAATCCAACGAGCTCAAACCCATCTCCCCCATGCCACCTCAGCTGCCACATGGCATAGGGACCAATAAAATAGTCTAACCAAGCAAATGATATGGTCAAAGTTGGTCAAATTACCTCCTAAGGCTAATCCACTCCACCCTTAACCCCTATAGGAGTTTTAATCAACTTCTGGAAGGTTCTTAAAGTCTCCTTAATCCCTAGATTAGAGCCTAACCAGCCCAAGTGGTCTCAAAGCCCATGTGAGGCCAATAAGACCTCTCCAAATGGATGTCCTTGGGCTGTCTTTGCTCCCAGCTTTCCAACCACTCCAGGGGCAAGTGGTAGGCATCTAGAGGTGTCCCCAACTGATCCTAGCCGTCTAATATGCCTAGGACCATTTGAATAGGGGAAAAGGTTCAAATCAAGGATCATTCTCACCCTAACCTTCTCTCACTAATCCAGCCACTTCAAGCCCAAAATTTAGTTCCTTTGAGCTCCTCAGCAACTCTCCTCTACATACCATTCAAAATCCATAGTTAAAACCTCGTCGGCGGCAGCTTTCTGATGAACTTAAGCTTAATCCATCCAAGCCTCCATCCGTTCGATCCATAACTCTTCTGTTCGTGTCTTCAAGTAGAGATTTGTACGAGGACAAACTATAAATTCAGAGAAACCATTTTCCTTCCAATTCAATGGTATAATCTCTCAAAAACTCTAGCCCTAGGCTATACCCTTAGAGCTAAATAGCTTCATGTGTAGTGCATTTTAGACCAAACTTTTGGTCCCCCGTAATCTCAGTTCATGTGCTTAGCCTTGGTTTAAAATTTCAAATAAATTTATCGAGCTAATATGGAGAACAAGCTATTTTTGTGTTTAGGGTGTCGGGTTCGATTAGCCTGTAAGGTACAAAATCTCAGCCGTTGAAATCTTGATCAACGGCTGAGATTTTGTCTTTTTATGATTTTATCCAACCGCGTCCCTCGTTTCGTTGATCTGATCTCCCATCTAGCTGCATTTGGATTGCTCATTCCAAATCGCGGGGCATTCAATGGCGTAGAATCCACGCTGATGTGAATTAGTGGCGCGCGGTGTTTGATACTTGCCGCCGCCAATCATTTGGCATTGATTGCGCCACCGTGCAATCATGCCAAATGATTATTGCGGTCGGCAATCATTGGCCGCATTCTGCTATGCTAGTAGGAATCCGCCACATGGTTCCGCCGCAGCCATACCGTCGGGTTTATTTAAATGATTTAAATGTTATTTTAAATCATTTTAAATTCAATTTTTTAAAATAATTATTGAAAAATCAAATATTAAGCCAAAAATTATGCTTACTGTGTCAAATTGAGCATATCTTAATTCTCTTTCATTTAAATTTAAGAATAATTTAAAATAATACATATATTTTAAATTATTTTAAATAGTAAATATTTAGTTTTCTTAATTAATATTTAATAAAAAGATTTAATTAAAATATTTTCAAATTCAATTAATATATCTTAAATACATTATCTATTTTTTTTATAAAACATTTTTGAAACTTATCTTAATATAATTTTAAGATTATATTTAATATTAATTATATTTAAGTATATTAAATATATATTTAATCATTAATAATATTCACTGAATAATTAAAAAATTCAAGTTTAATCATAAATCATTATTGTTTATATTAATATTTCCAAAGTTTAAAAATATTTTAATTTAGATTTAATATTATATTTTTTAAATGATTATTAAATATTTAAAAATCTAAATATTTAATTAAATTAAATTAAAATAATTTAAAAATTTTAGTAAAATTATTTTAAATAATTTAAAATTTTTTAGAAAATATTTAAAATGTAATTTAATTTAATTTAAGAATTACTTCAATTATTAATTAATTTTAAATCATTTTAATTATAGTTAATTAATATAAAACTTCAAAAATTCAAAAAAAAATTTAAATTGGAAAAATACATATTATACCTTAAAATTTTTAGAAAATTTAGTAATTTAATTTAAAATAAATTTTAAAATTAAAATTTGATTTGTTTTAAATAATTTTAATTACTTAACTATTTTTAATATTAAATTAATAATTAATCGAATGTTATATTACAATTTTTTCCAAAAAATAGAATTTATTTTAAAAATATTTCCTTAATTAATGAGAGGATCTCTCCAAATATCTTAAATTATTTTGATGATATTTTTAATTATTTTATTTTAAAACTTATATTTTTATGTATAGGTTTATATATGTATAATTATATTTTAAAACTGGTTTTAAAAATATATGTATTTAAATTTTGAATGTTGAGAGGTCCTTTGAAGTTTTAAACATAGGTTGTGTTTATGTGAATGAAAATCATTGGAGAGGATTAGTGGATAGTTATGTTCCAACTATTCACTAATCAAGTTATTATTCATGTTAATTACTTTTAACCCTTGTATGCTTAGGATCCGCACACTTGTACATAGCTTAGGCTCTCCTACATCTAAGATTTAATTGTTCTTGTGTGTGTTTATCATGTATATGGTCAAGGGTTAGTGACTTTGATTTAAATCCATTTAACTTAGTGTCACCTTAAGGACAATAATTAAGGACATGTTTAAAGAACTTAGTTTAAATTTAATAATTAGGATACACATCCTATTAACTTGAAATTTGAACCATTTGAACCTAGGACATCTACAGCCCTAAGAAATTTTCTTACTGATTTTTGAAATCATTAACTCCTTAATTAATTAACTTAAGCTTAAACTCTCAATTAAGCATTTAAACTTCCAAAAATTCTAATAAACCCAATTTAAATCCAAAAAATACAAATAATATCTCAAATTGACCAGAATTTAACCCTTAATAAAAAAAAAATTTAAAACCCCTTTGATTTGACATCGGATTTAAGCTTAAGTCAATTTTAAGTAAAAAATAATCTTTAATTAATTAAATTAATTAAAAATAACTTAAAATTATATAAAATTCCTAAATACTTAAAAATATTTCCTTAGGTCATTCCTAACCTTTGGAGTAGATTTCAAGGAGTTGGGAGTTCATTTGGAGCAAAATCTATAAAATACCCTTAATTAAATAATTTTAATAATTCCAATAAATGCCCAAAACTTCTAAAAATCATAACTATTCATTGAAAATTCAAAAATAAACAAAATTAAAGGTATTAGACTCCAATTAGGGTCTAATATTTATTAAAAATATCAAACCACCATAAATAATTCAAATTTAAAAAGTCAACAGTCCGATCAACTTTAACACAAAATTTCCATGTCAAAATTTCTAAAATTCATAACTTTTCATAGAAAACTCAAAATCCAGCAAACTCAAAGCCTAATTAATCATTAAAAGGTCTAATATTTAACAAAAATATCAAAACCATAGATATTTAAGTAGATCTAAAAGTCAACTTTTGACCCCATAATTAAATTATTAAAATAATCTAGAAAATTCTAAAATTTGATAATTAATTCTAAATTTTAGAAAATATTAAATCAATCTTAAAATCTTTCAACCAACCCTTTAATACATAACAACCACTCTATAGATAAAGTTTCTAGGATGGACTACTCCGGGCTAATAGGCTACGTGTCCTGATGAGGCTTTGTTTCTTGAGCATGGTGGCACAAAGCCATAAATGGATTCAATGGAGTGTTAAAAATTTAAAGATTAATTAATTATTAATGATTTAAACAAAATTAAAATCCTTAATCTAATTATATCAACCATGTTTTTAGGATGGACTACTCCGGGCTTTAGGGCTATGTGTCATAAGGAGGCTTTATTCCTCGAGCTTGATGGCACAATGCCACGAATTGGTTGATAACAAACTTAAATTAATTTAAATATTTAAAATTAATAATTAATCAAGCTTATTTAAAATTCATTAACCTTCAAATTTTAATTAATTTAAATCACTTAATTATACTGGTTACTATTAGGTAACCCAGGCCTACGAGGCTATTAATTTAGCCCCAAGGAAGGTGAAATAAACTTCACGGTCTTAGTGAGCAACAAAGGTGATAACCATTTAACTATAAAAATTATATATCTTAAAATTAATTTTAAATTAATAATATTTAAACTTTAATTAAATTTTCCCCTTAAGTCTTTCAACCAGCTAAAACATCAAACAACTTTAATTAATTATCCTATATATGACATATCCAAACCACACAACCTACCTCTCACACTTTAGATGGTTTGCTAGGATAACCAACTCTAGTCTTAGGCCAGGTCAGTGTTTTACTTTTCTGTTGTTATGTGCCATATTTTTAGAGCTTTACTGCATACTGGTTGCTAGAAGTAAAATTGATTAATGTGTTTTTTATTTAATTTTTGTACTATGTAATGTGATTGATTGTGTAATAGATTACCCTTAAGTTAGAGATGATTTATACTAATTCAATCTTATGTAGGTGGCCATGCTCATATAGGGCAAGAAAATTAAAGGGGGCAAAAATAAATTAAGCTTTAAAATTGACTCTAATTTTTGCAGGTGCTTCAGAAATTTGCTAGATCCCCCTTTAAATTAAAAGATCATGGCCAAGCTTGGCTGTGGATTTGAGTATTTAAATTTTTGAATAATATTAACTGCTTGGGATTATTTATATGTTAATTTATTAGGATAACCCTACAGGTTATTAAGTACAGATTTTAATTTTTCTTATTAAATATAATTCAATGCAATCGAGTTGTAAGTTTAGTGCTTTAAAAATGGGATGAAACATTCAATTTAACATCCAAAGAGGAAGGGACATCCCTTAGGGGAGAGTCCCTCTCTATTTGGAGATCCAAATTAGGATAACTTTAAAATATCCAAAGAGAAAAGATAACACCCCTTTCGAGGGGGAGTTTCTTTTCATTTGGATATCCAGACCCGATGGATTCAAGAAGCTCATGGAAGGACAAAGAAGTGAAGATCGAGAAGAATCCCAATTCTCAAAGTTACTTATCTTTTAGGAGTAGAATCTGGGCTGTTGTTAGTGGTACCCAGCCACTTTACTTTTTACAGACCCTGGTTTATAATATTAAGTGACAATTACCACATGAATTGTTGAATTTATTTAATTAATTTAATTTGATTTGATTGATTTGCTTAATCTACTTATGATTAGGATTGCCTACTTTTTATAGTTTCTTTGGCAATTACATGTTGATCTTTATTTTAGCTTGGAACGATCAGAGGCTTGTGAGAGAATGTTAAAAATTCTTTTACTTTAACAAATTAAAATTTTTAAGCTCACATAGAAATCTAACATTTTAAGTAAGTCCGGGACCATCAGGAGTTCTCATAACATATTTACTGCATCTTCTTTCCTTTTATTAGGTAGCTCCCTGCCTACAAGTTTTGGACAGACCACCTGACATATGAGGGTGCACATCTGTCAAGGGGAATCTGTGTAATCTAGGATAAAATATATTTTAAAGCTTTTTTAAAAAATTGCTTTATATTTGATTTAAGTGTTTAATCAAGTCAACTAGCATGCATCACATTAGAAATACATTAAAATTGAGTCTAAAATTTAATAGCATTTAATTTTAAGTTTCATAACACCCAACATATATTAAAGGGCCAATTAAGATCTGCTTTAGAGGTCGGCCTCGCTTTCCTTAAACTTAACTTAATAAAACATCCCTACCCACTCTTACATAAAAGACTAGACTCATGGTTTTAAAGCATTTAGGCGGTTTAGCTGGTACCCTAATTTAGGCTGGGGTAAGTCCAGATCCTACATTGTATTAGCTAGGTTTGGTTCACTGATTGTCAGTACCTAATATAGACTTAAGTTCTGAGGCAAGCTCAGGCTATAAGACCTCAACCTCCAGGAATTAAATCCTAATTTTCTAATAAAATCAACCATTCAAACTTAAATATCCTTCAATTCAAATTCAAGCCCAACACTTAGGATAATCTGTGGTGTTTTTGAAATGATTCAGAATCTCAAGACACCTCCTACCATTCCTCCTTTGACCTCTAAAAATAAGTGCTCAACCTCGATCCATTCCCTATTAATTTCTAATCCTCACCTCCTTTGATATAAAACTTTAAATTCTAAAATAAAATTTCTACCGCTATTTTAATTGAGAGTATTCGTAGGAAACTCTAATTTTCTCTATGATGTAATTAACTACGAGGGCTTGTGCTTGTAAGAGATTTAAAAACCCAGACCAAATTTTTAAAATTAAGTTTTCAAAATCTTAATTAATTATCTTTAGGAAAATTAAAAATAATAATCACTATCATCATTTTTAAATGCTCAATAATAATTGATATTAAAACGCAAGTTTTTTTTGTAGTTCAGTGCATTTCTGGGTGGAGGGTGTTGACCACTCCTATCTTATTATTAAAGGAATATCTGATTACTCTAAGGTTAAATACTGAGGAGGAGGCGGTGCTGGCTGTGGTGAAGAGAGAACTGCTAATGGTTCTTTACCATGTGGCTTATCGAAATGTCTTTATGAACTTTTATGGTGATTGACTTGGTTGTCCTAATATATTGAGTGTGTCTTGATTTCTTTCTAGTTTCTTTGTAGAGAATGTTGTTGGTTGTGTATTTCCAATGAGTATAGCACCATTGTCCAATGTGATGGAGGTGGCTATGAGTCTGAGAGAGAAACAATCTCTTGATGCTAAGGGGATTTGATAAGAAGTTTGTTCAAAGAGGTAAATGAAGAATAGAGCGGGTATAAGTTCCAAGACACCAATGCTGAAGAGACTACAGGTATCTGAGGAGCAGAGCAACCTTGTTCCACCTGTAAAAGGTAAATTGATTACTCGACCCTCCATGGAGGAGGTGGTAATTATTGACTAGCCTGCACAGGAGGGCTAGCCTACTATAGTGGTGGCTCTCAAGAAAGAGCCAGTTGGAGATGGTGAGACTGCTAATGATTCCAATAGCTACTCATCATCAGATGAGGAAGAAGAGTCTACAAATGAGAACCAATATATGTAGACTGAGTCAAGCTATCTTTTGATAATAGTCACATTATCCTCAATTCTTTATTGGAGCATCATATCTTGGAGCTGGATCTTCAAAGCTTGGCCCATTCATGGAAAAAGGTGCATCATCTGGGCCATATCTTTTTGGGTCTTGAAGAATGAAATAATGTGTGGAGTTTTCCCTTTCTTAGGAGTGGAAGATCCACCATGAGACTATGGAAAGGTAAATTAGCTAGACTGTGAGATGACCAAGATGCAAGAACATCATTGATTTTAGTTGTAATTAGTGAGGGCAAAAGTTGTGTCGGTTGTATAGGGTAAGGATAAGGCAGAGGTAACTACTATCAATTACATTATAGTTGTTGAGGCCAAGGGATTAGATGGGGTGAATTTTGCTGATCTTACTACAAGACTAAATGATGTGCCTCGAGGTGTTAGCAAAGAAGAACTTGAAGATATGTTTGGTGATAGTTACCTCAATGGAATTGATGATTTTATTAGGAAGCTCATGTCGAAGGGAAGGTGACTCCTAGTTCAGTGATCCTTCCTTCTTCTTTTGGGAATTTTTTGAAAATGAGAGTGAGGAAGGAAGCAATGGTGTGAGTGAGGCCAATAAGTAGGTCGTATAGGCCTTTTGTAAAAGAAGTTTTATTATGAATGAAAGGAAAAATTTCTCTTTTTTTATATGTGCATCGATTTAGCTTTCTCTCTCTATCTTTTTTACTTTTACATACCTGGGAGGCTATTTTGGTTAGTTATGGAATACTAGCTACATGTTTTTGAGGCTTTAGGTGCTCAAGCCATCCCGATTGTGAATGATATCATTATTAGTCTTATGGAGTCACTAATGAGGGATTTATACCTGGTGTCAATTTTTTTACTCTTTTGAGGTAGTGATCATCTGGTATCACTGACTATGGAAATCTACTATGCCTTCATTACAGAGCCTATCATTTCACAAGGAGAGGTAATTATCTGCTAAGTGTGCTAGGGTCATCATCTGAGGTGCTAAGTCTTATGCACTATAAGGAGGAGTCTTGCACAACTTATATAGAGCTTGATGGAAAAGTGGAGGTGTGTCCCTTAGTGGCACGGTTCTTGTAGTCACATATAATGTTAGAGCATATAATACTTATCACCTATTGAAGAATCATACGTTACTTAATACAGTTCTTGTTGTAGAGGTGGGAGTCAGCCAAAACTAGTTGAGGCGTTGTTAAGGACAATGACATTGATATATATAGTCACCTATAGTGTTGCAACACATTAGATTTTTTGCTTGTTGGGGACTCGCACACTAGGTTCCTGTATCATTTATAATAAGATTTATGAGCTATTTTGAGATCTTAGGGACTAAAAAACAATGCAACAAAAGTCCATTTGAACTCAACAAAGGATGTGATCACTATACTGGGCAAGTGAACCACTTGAGTGCCAAGTCTTTGAGAGTGGTGAAGAAGAGACGATATTGAACGGTATCATAAATATTGAACAGAGAGGTCATGGACTCAAAGATTATCACATGGTCCATGGGATCAATCTTTCCTCAATAGGCCTCTAGATGGGGCACCTTGAACTTGGGAGGCGCTCTTACTTCGAAGATTAACCTGGAGAAGTCATTGGTCAACCTTGATTCACTTTCTTTTATTTGCTTAGCTGGTAGGCTGGAATGTTCATCCCTCGGTTGGGGACGAGCATGGTTGAAGACTGAATCATTGGCATGTGCTTCATTCGAAGGCTCACAATGAGCTCTAAAGTCAGATGGTCTTTCATGCTTGGTTGGTAATAGTCATAAGCGGGTCTTGGATGGACTTTAGAAGTCACTCTTTCATTTATTATAGTTCATTGTGGGTGGTGTACTCTATGTTCATCACATTCACTGAGGTCCCTTATTGATTGGTAGGTAGTGGCTTTCTGGCTTTTAGTATTGAATCCATGGTCACCACACTCGAGGGGATGTTGAATCCAAATTTATCTAGTGGATGATCTCAGGCCTTACTTTATGCCCCACCTATGAGCTTGAGGAATTATGTATGAGGATGATGAAGGAATAATAGAAAGGGAGGAAGGGAAAGAATGGATCTAGACAAAATATATATTATCTCAGCCAAAAATATAAGAATAAGTGAGGTGACAGTTCTATCCTACCAAAATTAAGCTAGGTTATAGAAAAATAACTAGATCTCTCCTTCTCTCTATTTTTTCATGGTGTCAACTTTAGTCATCTTTATCCTTATTTCTCGCTTCATGTCATCTCCCCTGTGTATCTTTTCTGCTTATATCCACCTTTCCCTACTTATTGGGCTTGGAGAGCTATAGTAGAATATCTATGTGGTATAATAATTATAATTATAATCTTCAATATAGCTCGTCCATTTATGTTAAGTGGCGCAACGATCTTATAGTAGATAATGCAGGTCAAAATATACTCGTGAGCGACTGGAAATTGAATATTTGTGAGGTAGGAATCTAGTCTAAGGACACCATGCTAGAGTGAAAGGGAGCGAGCAATTATTTGACATTGATCTTTGAGCACAGTGATGATCTGGTTATGAGAGAGGTCTCGTGGGAGAGATGTGCATCTTTAGCTTGTTTTTTGGTAGGTCTCACGTGGCAGACTTTATTTTGGCCAAGATGAATATGGATTTGTGCAATTAAGAGAGGAAATTTTGAGGTTTCCCCTGCTGGGGAGGGCAACTACTTTGAAGAATTGGCTCAAGGAGGAATGTCATGCTCCAATGATAAGCTCCTTCCTAGGTCCTGAGTGAATCATTTGAACAAAATATCCTAAAAAGGAGGGAGTCCTCCTTCTTCTCAACTCAAACATAACCTATTGGATACCTACAAGAAGGTACCTGCATAAGCAGTCATGGGTGTACAACATTTGACTCAACATTAGTATCACTAATAAATTATAAGAATGTGAGCTGTGTTGGCAAAATTAAGGTTAACTATAATGATTAGAATGAAAAAGATTTTATTACATGTTGGTTCATAGTTGGTAGTGAAATATATAGATGACACATATAACTTTAGGAGAGAATAATTGAGCATATGTTATGATGTGATACTAATGTTTCTTAATATCAATTTGAATTCATGTCAGGTAAGCCTGCTATGGAAGTTATACATTTATTGAGAAGTTGATGGGGGCTGTGGTGGGTGTAAATTTGAATTATAAAAATGACTTCTTAAGACTCTAACTACCCTAAATAATGCTTAGGTTTTCTTTGATACAAATTAGTAAACCTCCTCTTAATATATGCAAGTATACATGTTGAATAAAGTAATAAAGTGATAGAGTAGAGTGTCGAACCCACGAGGAAGTATGCTTTTTAGTAATAAACTAGTAGTGTCTACTCTAACTATAAAATTTTCCTTCTTAAATAAAAATGTTTGTTGTTGAGATTCAATCATTAAATAAAAATAGTAAGATAATGGATATATTATTTAAATAAAGTATTTTGGATTGATAAATGTAAATTACATATCTTTCCTAATAAAATTCTTATTTGTGATGTGATTCAGAGCATATGCATCTCTAGATCTCTGTCAAGCTTGTAGGAGTGAAAAGGATATCTTCTAACTTCTTACAGTTATATCATCTCCTTAAGAATCTAGCATATTTTACATCCTATGTTTAGGTATGCAAATATACTATATTAATATTCTTGTTCATTTTTCCATTCCTCCATCGGGGCTATACATCACATTATATTTTAGATGCACATATAGTAACTATGTGTATTAAATAAAGAGTGGGATAATATTGAAAACATATTTTTACTTAATATGTTATCTACATCATCAAAGCACAAGAATTTTTATTAATACTTAATATGTTATCTAATAGAATTAGCCAAACATGAAAGAAAAGGCAAGTAAACTCATTTCAGTTGAAATCATTGAAGAAAGAAAATACAAGGGAATGATATCATCAGGAAGGTTCAATCAATCTCCTTTACACTCCTTCCTTAATGTATAGAGCTCTCTAACAAACGCAGACTAACACTCTAATGATTATATCAAGTACTTTCTTAAATTCTCTTAGTTGTCACCCCTAAGAAAGATTTAGAGAAGTACTCTGAAATATACTAAAAATAAATAAGTGACCAAACTCTCTTACAAACAAAACATAGTTCTTATTTATAGGAAAACATAAATCTTGCAACTAGCATTGCGGTGCTTGAAAGATCGGTGCTGATACACCCAACAATTAAACTAATGCCATTGCGCTACTATTCTGTCTCCCCTATAGTGCTCACTGATGTGTATCAGTTACTTAGTGAACAATCACATTATTTTGTTTACAGGTTGTGTCCTTAGGAAGTTACAACTGCTATGCTATAACACTATTGACTTCTGAATGTCGCGGCATCGGAAGAGAAATTTGGGCGTTGAGATGTTATAGAGTGTGACACTGCCACACTGAATGATAAAGAATATGGTGCTAAAAATCTAAACATTTGATGCCACAGTGCTGTTCAGTAAAGTTAGCGCCACCATATTGATATTCTTGTGCTCTTGTTGGGTCTTTATAAGAGTTGCGGCATTGTTTATTCTGATGTTTGGGACATTATATGAAACTTAGAATTGTATATCTTTCTATATTTTTCCTGCACGACATAACTAAAACAATACATTTTTACTAAAAATATAATACATAAAATAACACATTATTTATACTTATCAAATTCTATCCAGCTTAAACTCTTGCTTGTCCTCAAGCAAATAAAAATATTATAGTTATGATTAAATGATTAACCAAAGTATAAACTGACAATTTAAAATTACTAAAATATAGGATAATATATCACGGTCTAGAAGTAATAGAAATGAACAAGATTATAATTCAAGTTTAGAAAAAATACTAATATATATACTAATCAGTCATCCTTAATATTTCTTAATTTTAATTCACATGTTATATATTTAATTATTAATCTTTTTTTATTTTAAAGTGAATAATGTAGTTTAATATTTAGATATGTTAGTAGTTAAAATTGAAACTTTCATTAGTTCACCATCATTTGTACTAGTTTTTTTATTTATCCTTTATGAATTTAAGTATAAGATTGTAATCAGATTCTAAGCTTTTGACTTATACCAATTTTTGAATATAATCTCTTTTTTTAGTACATAGTTAATGATTTTAAATATCAGTTTATACATCGAACCCTTTTACAACCTTAATAAATTTAATATAAGGATTTGATAAGATTACTAATTCCAAATTCAGATTATTCATGATTTTTTATTTTTATCTACTCATGTCAAATCTTTAATTCTAATTATTCATCTTTTTTAAAAAAATTAATAAATAAAGGTATAATTTATAATTTCAAATTAAAGTAATAACTTAAATGATTTAAGTCAGATAATTATTAGTTTATTTTCTTTTCACTCTATGAAGTATAAATAGTGTTTATTTAAACTATAATCTAGAGTTTTATTATTATACTAATTTTACATAATTTTTAATTATTTTTTTACTAGGTTAAATAAATAATTAGAATACAAAAAAATTATAGTAACTATTAGGGGAAATTTAATGAAATGTAAATACAAGAAACACAAATAGTAGTTAACACTACACTTGCTTTCATATAAATAATAAAAAGCACATAAAACATGTGTTAATAGAACATAATATAACATGTCATAAATTACAAGATAATTAGTACACTGAGCACCATATATAACATATGAAGTGGGTTGCCTCCCATATGTGCTAAGTTTTAAGTATTCAGCTAGATTATCTATTACAACATATCAAAATAAAATTAAATATGCTTCCCAATAATAGAATCCTCCAAACTCTCTCTCTCTCTCTCTCTCTCTCTCTCTCTCTCTCTCTCTCTCTCTCTCTCTCTCTCTCTCTCTCCCCTCCCTCCCTTATCTCAAGCAAAAGAAAAAGAGAAAAAAATATAATGCCTAACCCTCTAAATCAGTGTCTTCTTCCTCCTCCTCCTCATCATCATCCTTATGTCCTTTCTCTCTAGGCTACGAAACAAATGGATGGTAAGTAGGTGCAAGGGGAACTAGAGCTGCTCAAGATGCTCCACAAAAGAGCTACTCTTAAACATCCCAATAATTGCATCATTGAAATTTGAAGTATATCTATAATACTTCTCCTATTGGTCCATGCTATGAGCTACCCTCATTTTCTTCTCAAATTTCCAATCTTTGGTTTATTCAAAGAAGTGAGTCACCTCTTTCATTTTTCCCCATAGATCAGCCACTCGCTCTCCTAATATTTTAGGAGATCTTGCACTCCTACTATTGTTGCTGCTACTCGGTCTACTGGATAAACTAGGTTCACTGAAATCACCTTCCCCCTCATCCTTTTCTACTTGTTAAAACTCAAAATCTTTCTTATAGTGAGAGCTTGAATAGGGAGCAATTGTTCTTCATTTTGGTTCCCCCCCGCAACTCCAACTGCTACACATAAAGTATAAACAAGAGAAGGTTTCCCTAACCCAAAAGATGTGGTACACCTAATGATATACATGAGTGATGAAAATATAAGTTTTCCTACATCAACATAATACCCCATTTGAATTAAGTAATTCAAAAGGGCTTGGTCATGAGTGACTTCACTAATATTACGACTAGGTAACAATCAAGAAGAAATAAAATAATGTAAAGCTTTGGAGGTTTGTGTTATAAAAGAGGTAGGAAAATTTATACTCCTATTATACTTCTTCTTCCAACTTGCTCCACTATTAGGTCCAAACAATATATTTAAGATGTCATAAAGATTTATGGGTGTGCTAATAAAGGCCTTGTACTCATTAAATTCAAAATCTCTAAGTTGGTAAACCTTATTAATGGCTATAGAGTCAAAAGAGACCCACTTACCCCTAACATAACATCTATTGTCCACTACCTCTTTTCCATTTGCAAAAAATGCACGCACAACATTAATGATGGCAGCATAGGGTTCTTTGCAAAATTTTTACCAACCTCTACTTGCAATGATTTGCATGATGAGTGGAGTAGGAAGCTAAAAACTTCATTTTAGAATTAGTTGTTTGTTTACTACTAGATTCTCAAATCTTGATTCAGCATCCGCAAAAATAAATCTACTCTTATCAAAAGAGGAAGAAGATCTATTCTTGCCGAACATCTTAGGAGCCATTCTTTCAAGAGAAGCTTTCAGAGAAAAGAGAAGAGTTTGATTGAAATGGAATATGTTGAAAGAAATGAAAAAAATTCCCCCTATTTATAATAAAATGAAGCATTACGGTGATGTAAGATAAGGCACTGTAGTTCTTAATGCAAAAACAAAATGACAAAATGGTTACTCGACAAGCACTGCAATAGTGCAAGTCACGTGGTGTAGTGGCATTGACTTTTGGAAATTGGAGTGTCATCTGGGAAGGGCCACCGTCATGGCATTTGACATGTGTCGATGTCGTAACACTTGAGTCATTAAACTGCTGTGGCACTATAAGTGAAATAATTATGATATGTGTTGATGTCACGGTGCTTTCTAATAATGTTGCGTGCTCACCTAACTTTAATAATTAAAGTTATAACTATGCAATATAGTTTCGACTTTTGGTAGTGGACACCTTTTTTACTTAAACGACTGAGTGTTGTAGCACTGTATAAAATATATAGATGACTAGATTCACTAATATTTAGATTATAACTTTAATTATTATAGTTAACATTTTATAAAAAGTGAAATACTTCCCCAATAATGGTGCCAAAAACTTGATGGGGGCATTGGGTGAGTGTAAATTTGATTTATAAGAATGAAAGCTTAAGGCTCTATCTCCCCTATTGCTTAGGTTTTCTTTGGTATAAATTAGTAAACACCACTTAATATACACATGTATGCATGCCAAATCAAGTAACAAAGTGATAGAATAGATTATCGAACCTACGAGGAACTATGCTTTTTAGCAATCAACTAGTATTATTTACTATAACTACAAAATTATCCTACTTAAATAAACATGTTTGTTGTGGAGCTTCAATCACTGAATAAAAATAGTAAGATAATGGATATAATTTTTGAATAAAGTGTTTTGGATTAATAAATGTAAATCGCATATCTTTCATATTGAAATTCTTAATTGTGATGTGATTCAAAGCAATTCCCTAATCTTTATCGAGCTTGCAGGGGTAAAAAGGATATTTGCTGACCTCCTACAGTTATATCATCTCCTTAAGAACTTAGCCTATTTTCATCCTATGTTCCTGGTTGTTCTTGCATTCGTAAGTCGAGGTTATACATTATACTAGATTTTAACTACACATATGGGTACTATGTGCATTAAATAAAGAGTGAGATAATATTGAAAACATCTTTTAACATTAGAGCACAAGAATTTTTATTAGTACTTAATATGTTATTTGTATCATCAATCCAAAACTAAAAGAATTAATCAGACATGAAAGAAAAGGCAAGAAACTCATTTCCATTAAAATCGTCGAAGAAAGAAAATATAAGAGTATGATATCACCTGAAAGGTTCAATGAATCTCCTTTACAATACTTCTTCCTTAATGTATAGACTTGCCTCAATAAACATGGACTAACACTCTAATAATTATATCAAGTACTTCCCTAAATCCCCTTAATTATCACCCGTAAGAGAGATTTAGAGAAGTACTCTGAAATATTGTGAAATTAGATAAGTGACTGAACTCTCTTACAAACATGACACGGTGATAATTTATAGGAAAACACAAATCAGGCAACTAGCACTGTGGTGCTTAAAAAATAGGTGTCACTGCTTCCAATAATTGAACTAGTGCCGCTGCACTACTATTCTGGCTCCACCGCGGTGCTTGCTGGTGTGGATCAGTTACTTAGTAAATAGTCTCATCATTTGACTGATAGGTCAAATCTTTGGGAAGCTATAGTTGCTACACCGTGATGCTACTAACTTTTGAATGCTGGAGAACTAGAAGAATAATTTGAGTGCCAAGGCATTATAGAGTGTGATGTTGTAGTGCTGAATGATAGAGAACATGGCGCTACATTGCTGAATATTTAACACTGCGGCACTATTTGATAGAGAATTTGGTGTTGCCATGTTGATATTATTGTACTCAGGTGGCATCTTTAATGGCACAGCAGCGTTGTTTATTCTGATGCTGCGACGTTATATGAAACTTTAAATTTTATGCCTTCTCTATATTTTTTGTACACAACACAACAAAAATAATATATTCTTAGTGAAAATATAACACATAAAATAGCACATTATTTACACCTATCAGAAGTATAGATAAATTAAGGAGGATCGACATGTGATATTTAATTATTTAGAGAAAGCATATGATAAAGTTCCAAGAGATGTGCTCTAAAGAGTTCTAGAAAATAAAGGAGTTCATCATGAATATATTCAAGTCATCAAGGATATGTATGCTTGATTTTTTTACTTGTGTTCAAAAACAAGTTGGTTTGACAAAGTATTTTCCTATTTTAGTTGGATTACATCAAGTATTCATTTTAAAGCCCATGTCTTTTTTCTTTATCCATGGATGTTCTTACTAGACGTTTCTAATAGGATAAGCCTTGCTGTATGCTTTTTGCTGATGATATGCTTCTTGTTTATAAGACTAGGGAGGGAGTTAAAGGAAAACATGAATTATGGAGGTCAACCTTAGAGTCTAAAGGATTTCATTTGAGTATATCTAAAACCAAATACATGGAGTGTATTTTTCATCATAATAGATCTAAAGGGAGATTATGACTTTGGGTAGTCAAGTCATTAAAATGGGTACAATTTTTAGATTTCTAGCATCTATTGTTTAAAGTGATAGTAAAATAGATGGGGATATTATTAATAGAATTCAAACTGGATGGTTAAAGTGGAGGAATTACATCATGGATAATGACAATCAATCCCAATAACATAAATTGATCAAATTCTATGAAGGATAAGTAATTAATATAAAGTACTCCTGCATAAGCCATCCTCAAACTAATAGGGAAGCATCAAATAAGATAATCATCAAATTGCTATAGCAGAAGCTAGCTACTTCAAAGATTATCTAAAACCAAAAAAAAAAAAGATAGTTCTATTGGTTTATTGAATAAACCACTCATTTATTACTAAAGAGAGTCCCTTTAATTTTGATTTCAAATTCAAGGAAATCATATTGATCAAATTGTATAATAAACTAAGTTGGATATCAAATACTATGATAATTATGCTATAAGAAACCATAAATTGATATATAAAGAATGAAGTTGATATGTATATTACATTAGATATATAGGAAGAGTCCTAACATGGTGTATCCTATAAGGTTAATTAATAGAAAGCCATTATTACCCAATTTATTAAGAGACAGTTCCACCCAAAGAGTTCTTAGCATGGGGAATATTCTTCTATGAATGGTTCATGTGTTCAAGAATTTAGAAGCAAGCAAATTTTCTCTAAATTGGTCCAAACCTTTCATAATTAAATTTATCAATGGGAATTGATCCTACAAGCTATATGATAGTGATAATCAAAAAATAAAATGCTTAAGACCTAAGGCCAAATTATGTTTAACATTCTTCATAATCCTCTTATCTCCTTAGATACTCTCACTATACTTACAAGAGGAGAACACAAGAAGAAACTATAGAAGGCCAAAAAATCTTGAAGATGCTCATGTTTAGAAAGATATACCTCAAAATATTTATTACAATAAATTTTAATTTTGTAACCACATAAAATTACATTTGATGGCCAATAACCTATAATTATGTAAGCTTTTATCATCAAATTAGTAATCCCATTGTACAATGAACGATACCTCTTTTCTATATATAGTTTGTAATGAATTGCTAGGTGAAAGGAGATAGTTGACCATCTCCAATTCATTTATAATAATTTTGGTAAGACAAGTTTTAAAGAGCAAGGCTAAGAGTGCTTTGATTATCATTTAAGCCATAATAGTATTTGGGCTAAGGCCATCTATTTAATTTGCATAAGTTTTAGCTCTAAAAAATTTAGAGGACATTTTGGCTACACTAGAACTCTAAATTGGAATAGATCTATAGAAGTTCAATTTATACTAAACTTTATCTAGAAGACTAAGCTAGAAGAGGCCCTAAAAGGTTTAAATTCTATCTAAGTTTATAAGTCCTAATAGTAAGCTACCATCTATGTTTATCTAAGCTCAATAATTGATACTAAGGATTTAAAATTGATTACCCATAAGGAAAAATATTGATTTGAAATTTAAAATTTTGACTTATTTGGTAATGTAAATGCTATCAATAACTGAATGGTAGAAACATTTCTACTTAACAGAAAGACTTGTTTATTAATGAGATTTGAAGAATGCGAATACAATAATATATATATATATATATATATATATATATATATATATATATATATATATATATATATATATATATATATATATATATCCATTAGATATTAATTCAAACCTTAATAAGCTTTTTTTATCACAAATGGGCATTTCCACATAGGCTTAAACTTGTCACCTATTTTATGATGAGCTAGAAAAAGTTTGTGAAGAATTTAGACCACACCACCAACTTAAAAAGTCTTAGGATAAGCCGATTTATCATGAGCTTGTCACATGGGTTCAATAAAAGGTTAGTTTCTATTGAGCTAGTAAATGTTTCACATCTAAATCATTAACTTTTTCAACCTTAGTTGGAAATTTGTTTGTTCATTTATGATCTCATTATTAATTATAATTCATAGAGATGGAAGATGTGCCATTAAAGAGACAATAACCTTTGCTCCATAAACCAGAGTAAATGGGGTTAAATGAGTTAGCATTCTAAGGTCATATAGGCCCACAAAGCTTTAAATAACTTTTTATGATTCTAACATTCGCTCATATCTAAAATTTTGTAATAATTAAACTAGTGTCTTATTGAATCTTTTTCCAATCCAATACTTTGAAGACAATATATTATTGATTATTACTAATCAATTTTATATTTATCAATAAATTAATTTATCATGATACTTATGAATGCGGAACCATTATCAGATATGATTTGATGAGGTACACTAAATCTATGTATAATATGGTCCTAGAAGAGTTAAAGTACATGACGCTTTCTAACTTCTTTTAGAGGCATTTCTTTGGCCCACATTAAGAAATAATCAATCATGAAAAGAATAAATCTATGCCCTTGGATGGAAGAGGATTAATAGGTCCAACAACAATAGTGCCCCAACTTTCAACTATTGGTTGTAACACATTTGTTGAATGATGTAAAACTTACTTATGTACTTGGCATTGATGACATCATTATGTTATTTTGACAAATTCTTCAATCATTGAATGCCAATTATACCCAAGTTTTAGATTTGAAATATTATTTTTGGGCTTGATGGAGGGCACATCATTCTTTAAAATATATTTTAAATTATTATCATGATTTTCTAAGGCTACAAAATCATGTTTTGTCAAATGATTATTGATACAAAGTATTATTAATAT
Source organism: Dendrobium chrysotoxum (assembly GCA_019925795.1). Taxonomy (NCBI): domain Eukaryota; kingdom Viridiplantae; phylum Streptophyta; class Magnoliopsida; order Asparagales; family Orchidaceae; genus Dendrobium; species Dendrobium chrysotoxum. The sequence goes on along the minus strand of CM034315.1, from coordinate 21,886,321 downwards.
ATGCATTAAAAGGGCCATTTTTAAAATTTGATGAGCAATATAGCTTCTCTTGAGGGAGTTTTTCATTTGAATATATTTAATGAAGGGATATCTCCAATTATCCTCGTCATTTATTACAAATGAAAAGTCACAATTTGAAGAATATTGACTTGAATTCTGAAAATTGGGTATGCCATAAAGCTTGGTGAATCTATATTTCTATATGGACTAAGTCCTTTCATGATTTAACAATTTCTTAACAAGCTTCACTAAAACATTTATTGTAGTATTTAAACCATAAGATATTATAAACAAAGCCACAGTAAGAATATGTTCAAATAACTTCATGGTATATGGGTGGAATTTAATGAAGTTGGATTTTAGAAAGTATAAGTGCCTACAACTTGATTAACTATTACTTAGAATTACCATAAACTTTAATATTATTAATTTTTAAAGAAAACTCTAATTCTAACAAAATTGTCAAAGATTCATAATCTACCTTATTAGTTATATAAGGGTCCAGAAAAATTATAAGAATATTCTAATGTGCCACTATTAAGGGTGATGAGACCAAACTAATTTTAGCCTTACTTATGAGAATACATCATGGTTAGGTACTTTTTTTGGAAGTAACCTACACCATCAAAATTAAACTCTCAAATATGACTTCCGTGGTCCTCTAAACTTATCATTTATTCTTTATAAAAAGATTAATTTAAATGGTATTCCACATGTATAGGAAGTGTTTCTAAGAGATCAATGATAGCTTGACCTTTCACAACATATTAGGGAATAAATGTTCTATTAAAATGAAGAAGTATCATGGCCCATCTAGCTAAATATACTAAAAATATAAGATAAGTCATGAATACTACAAGGGGTTGATCTTAGAAATCAAGTTGACTTTATGAGATAGAAGGTAATGCTTGAAAGTGTCCAAGGTATATAGGAGTCATGGGCTGGGGGCGAGATCAAATTATTGCCTTTAAAAATTTAAAATATTATTAGCAGAAGATTTTAGAATTTTTAGAGCACCAAAGTTAGATTAGTTACCCTTTGCTTTTAAAGATTAATTTATCTTAACTAAAGTAAAATATAACATTTAATCTTACAACAACACAAACTTATAACTAATTATGTTGACCACATAAATGTAATAACAATACCAAGTGAATGTGTTGATTGAATGATTAAGCTATAGGAGTGAGTTTGTAAAAAAATATTATATATAACATTTAATCTTACAACAACACAAACTTATAACTAATTATGTTGACCACATAAATGTAATAATAATACCAAGTGAATGTGTTGATTGAATGATTAAGCTATAGGATTAAGTTCACAATGGAAACACTGAGATTTTCTAGAGAGAGAAATAGTGAGATTTTTTTGAGAGAGAAATCGGAATTTAAAATTCTATTGACGGACCTTCCTGGTGGTCGGCCATATGATTGGTCATCGTCCACCACCTGGTGGTGCGACGATGGGAGATGACTCGGTAAACCTGAAAACTGGATTGATTCAGGACGTTCTTGAAGCTCGAAACGAATGAATAAAGGTGCTTTGGTTATTAAGGAGAATGCTGCGTTTGATTCTGTTAAAGTCTCTCCTGTGGAAGGTAAAGGCAAATCCATCTCTATATCTGTGGAATGTAAAACCCCTCGTAATTTTATTTCCAATGTTTCTTCTCCATTTAAATCCGATCATGAGGCATCTTCATCTGGCATGAAAATTTTTGTTAACAAATTTGGTACTTCAAATGCAATCCCTATCATTAGCGATAGTGTGATAAATGCGAATGCCAATATTTCGGTTAATAAAAATTTGAATGTTTATAATGTCAAGGATTTGGATGGAAAATCTCCTACCCCGAGGGTGGATCATATCTCTGTTGATTCAGCTAATGTTGAGAATATTGGTAATTCAAAATTGGATTTGATGGAAGTCCGTAATTGTTTGGGTGGTGAGCCTGGTCAGGGTAATCCTGAGTCTGTGACTAGTCATTCCATTCCTTCACATGCACATCAGCAGGATGTTTTGAGTAGTAAGGAATACATGAATATTGTCGATAAGGAACTCAGAGAAAGTAATGTGAACGTTGTGATTCAGAATGATGGTAACCCGTGGAAGAGAAGGCCTAATATTAAGATTAACTTTAATAATGATGAATCTATTTTATCAGATGATGGTCATGCGGTTAAACTTTTTCAACCTATGGTTAAAATGAATTCTGAAAGGCTTCAATTTTCTATTATGGTGAAAGTTTTTGGGAGCAATATTCGGTTCATGTTATTGCGGAAGAGCTACGCAGGCAATGGATGCAGTTTGGAAAATTCCATTTAACCATTCTTGGTCTTGGTTGGGTTCTCTGTTCTTTTTCAGAATTTGAAGCTATGGAAGGAGTCCCGTCGGGTGGTCCTTGGTTTATTCATGTAGACATTATGGGGCTTGACAAGTGGTCACCTGATTTTTCACCAACATCTCTAAAAGGTTTAACTTCTCCAATTTGGGTAAGAATGCCACACCTTCCTCTATATTGTTGGGATGAAATCAATGTTTCTCGTATTGCTTCAATGGTTGGAACCCTCTTATTTTTAGACAGCAATATGTTCCAATGGGGGAGGAGAGAGTTCACTAGAGTTTGCATTCGTATAGCTCTAGACAAACAACTCCCTTTGGGAATATGGGTGGATGGGCTTGAAGGAAGGTTTTTTCAAAGATTAGAATATGAGAAAATCTCTACATTTTGTTATAGATGTGAAAAAATTGGGCATCTATCTAATGTGTGTGGATTGGATGGAAATTTTGTTGTTATTGGAAGCTCAACAGTTCCAAATACAAAAAAGGTCGGTAAGGAAAAATCTGATTCTGTTGTGGATAAATCCTATGGTCCTTGGATCCATGTTAATCATGGGAAAAGGAAGAAAGTGGTTCCCTTTTTTAAAGGAGACCGAGGTAGACGTTTTAAACTGAAATTTGCTCCCATATATGTTAAAAAAGTTCACGAAATGATGAAGTCTCAAACATGTCCAAATTTGATAAATGCTGAAGATAAAACTACTCATGTACCAAATGTTTATGAAGAAGAACTTGCAATTAAAGGTCAAGATATGCCAGCTATTGGCCTTAATGAAGAAATGGTTGAGGTGCTTTATGATTCCCCAGGTAATCAGGTTAAGAAGATTACCAGTCCATTGAGTATTGGTAAGGAGCCTGTAATCAATCATGCCAACAGACTTTCTTTACTTGAAGTTGAACCCATTGAAGAGAAGGCTAGTGCTTTAAATTCTATAAAGAAATGTGCTTAAATGAAAAGGAGGATGGAGAATTGAGTGAGTTGGAAAGCTCCCTTTATTCGGGGAAAAAGTCTTCTGATACTGTGAAAGTCAAACTCTTAAAAGAGCTAAAATCACTTGGGAATAATAATGTGTAGTCTCAAAATATAAGAGCTGAAGGTTCAAAGAAAAATGCTAGTGGGAAAGGTCCCACTAACATTGTCAAATGACTTCCATTATTTTCTGGAATTGTAGAGGGGCTAGGAAAGGTGAGGCCTCTCACTATCTGAAGGAAATTGTTAAAGATCATGACGTGATATTTGTTGGTCTTGTAGAAACTAAAGTAGCTGATATTGATTTATTTGAATTCAAGAAATTCATTGGAGAGAAATGGGATTTCTTCCTGCTTCCTGCTGAAGGATTGTCGGGAGGTATATTAACATGCTGGTGGACTGATATTGCCTCCTTTTCTATCATAGAAGCTAATACTCAAGTTGTTTTAGGACAACTTAATATTTCCAGTAAATATGTTTGGTCAATAGCCACTGTTTATGGAAGTAGAGAATGTTACAAGAGGAGAAGTTTATGGAGTTGCCTTGAAAAGTTTTCTGTTAAAGATATTCCTACTATTGTGGGAGGAGATTTTAATTGCTTGTTGTCCCAAGATGATAAGAAAGGTGGAAAGAAGTTTGTTATGTCTCAAGGGTCTCAAGATATGTATTCCTTTTTAAGCAAGTGTGATTTTCATGACGTGGGGTTTGTAGGGCCCAAATACACTTAGTGTAATAATAAAGCCGGTAAAGCTCGCATATTTAAAAGATTGGATCGTTTCTTACTGAATTCGGCTACATTGGAGTTTATTAAGATGCCAGTTGTAAAGCATTTGGCTAGAGTGTCATCCGATCACTACCCCATTATGTTAAAAATGTTACCTAATAACTACTGTAAAAGCCGGATTACTATGTTTGAAGATGTTTGGGTTACCTTTCCTGCTTCTTATGCTATAGTTTATCACTCTTGGAAGAAACCGGTAAGAGGTGACTGTGTGCAAATGCTTAATGAGAAGTTCAAAAGAGTTTTGAAAGCTCTATTTTTTTGGAGTAAAGCTAAGCACAAATGTTTGAATAACACGAAGGATATTCTTAAAAAAGAAATCCTTGAATTGCAAGTTGAAGAATCTACTTATGGAGGTCCCTCAGATCAAAAGCTGTTTTTGTTGAAATCAAAGGTCAATGAGCTTAATACCACACTTGGCCGGCTTTGTACTTGGTGGAGACAAAGAGCTAAAGTTCAATGGATGAAGGAAGGTGATTCTAACTCAAAATTCATTCATTCTCATGCTTCAAATAGAAAAAATGCAAATAGGATCAATCAAATTAAAAATAAAGAAGAGGAGCTGATTGAAGGCCAAGTGCAAATTGAAACTATTTTCTTTAACTACTTTAAGGATAAATGGCGAACTAGAAAGTGATGTTTCAATAGGTGGTCGTCCCCACTGGTCAAGTTGCAGGATGGAGACAAATTGGCTCTTGAGAAGGACTTCTCATTTGACGATTTGGAGCAGGTCATCAAGCAGTTGGGACCAAACAAATCTCCTGGTATGGATGGCATTACCTACTCCTTTATCAAAGCTTATTGGCATGTCATTAAAAATGATTTTTGGTTGGCTATCAATTCCTGCTTTACTTCTGGCTATTTATGTTATGAGTGGAAGGAGACAAATGTTGTTCTGATTTCTAAGGTAAAAAACCCTTTGGTTCCATCCAACTATCGACCTATTAGTCTTTGTAAATCCATTTATAAGATTGTGGCCAAAATATTGTTAAATAGGATGTCTCTTTTTCTCCCCAAAATTATTTCAGAAGTTCAGTTTTCTTATTTAAAAGGCCGGTCCATGTTAGATCAAATTTTAATTGCTCAAGAAATTTTCAACAAATTTAGACATTCTAAATCCAAGAAGGGGCTGATGGCTATTAAGATTGACATGGAACAAGCTTATGATAGCATGAGTTGGTCCACTCTAAATCATGTTCTAGATGAATTTGGTTTTCCTAGAAAATTTTCAAACCTTATTATGGAATGTGTAAGAAATCAAAAATTCTCTATTATGGTAAATGGGAGCCAATCCAAATTGATTTAAGCTAAAAGTGGTTTTTGATAAGGGTGTCCTTTGTCTCCTTATCTCTTCATTATGTGCTCGTAATTATTGACAGCTGCTTTTGCTCAAAGAGGAACAAAGTTGGGAATTAGGATTGCACCCAATGCTCCTTTAATTTCCCACCTCATGTAGGCAGATGATATTTTTATTTTTGTTGGGGCTAACCTTAGGTGCTCAAGGAAAATTAAAAGCATCATTGGAGACTATTGTAAGTGGACGAGACAGTGGATTACTGTGCTAAAGTCCTCAATTTTTTTTGGCAAGTCAGTAAGAAGATGAACTTGTAGATCTATTTCTAAGTTGTTTGGCTTCAAAGTTGTGCATGAAATTGAGTATTTGGGAGTTAAAATTTCTTTGAGGAGATTGATTGCTTCAGATTTCCAAAACTTACATGTTAAAATCAGTAATAGATTGAGCTCATGGGGAAACAAATACATGTCACTGGCAAGGAAACTTATTCTAATTAAATCAGTCCTACTTTCTCTACCGGTTTTTTTGGTAACCCATTCATTAGTCCCTATGGGAGTCTTGAATGAATTTGAAAAGATGTGCAGGAATTTTTTATGGAACAAAAGTGATATGAAGAAGGGGCTTCTTAATGTTGCTTGGGATGTTCTTTGTGAGCAGGAGAAATTTGGGGGATGTGGAGTGCAATCAATTGTGAAGAAGGTTGGCCCTTCAAGGGCTAAGTTTTCTTGGAATTTTATATCAAAGCCTAACTCCCTTCTTAACAAAATGCTGATCTCTAAATATGGGACTTATGTGTGGAATTCGGAATGTAGAAACTATTCTTCTCCCACATGGAAGATTGTGTTGAATGGTGCCAAATCACTCCATTCGATTGTGAGATGGAAGGTGTCTACTGGGTTGAATATCAACACCATCAAAGACACTTGGATTCTTGATAGAAGCATAGATAAATGGCCCACTTTTGTTGCCAACATGGATGATGAAACCAAGGTGCTTGCAGGTTTTATTAGTGATGGTAAGTGGAATGAATGTAATTTAAAAGATTTTTTTGGGAGAAGCCTGGTAGAACTCATACTATCTGTTCCTATTCAACCGAGTCTACTACAAGATAATATGGAACTACTTCGTAAATGCTCAAGGAAAACCATTTCGGCATTATTAATGGAGACATCTGAAAGCAATAATGTTGATGGCAAAGATTGGACCTGGATGAAGAAGCTAAAGTTAAGACCAAACATTTCTCTTTCTGGTGGCATTTGATGATCAATGCAATCCCTTGTGATCAATTTCTATTTTATAGAAACTTGATTAATTTGAAGGCTGTCCGAGAGGTTGTAAGGAAGAAGAAAATTCAGAGCATGTGGCGGTAAATTGTATTAAGGTGCATCATGTAGTTGAGTCTATTGCAAAATGGGGGTTCGTTCTTCCTGCTTTTCAATCCATTCAGGAATGCTTTGATAATTTAAAGCATCTTGCTACTTCAAATTCATTTCTAGGTAACCTTTATTGCTCAATTGTGTTTTTTTGCTGGAAAGGCAGAAACAAGATAGTGCATGGAAATTCTGATGATAATGCTACATATATAGCACTCAATGCTATTAGCTACACTGTTGCTTCATTTTGCTCTAATCTTATTTGGGAGAACTGGGATGCTAACTAGTGGTTAAAGCTGTCCTCTTCATATTGGTGTCCCCCACCTCTCAGATGGATAAAAGTAAATGTAGATGCTGCTTTAACTAGTTCAAATATGGCCGACATTGGTGGAGTTTTTAGAGACTAGAAAGGTAGATTCTTATGTGCCTTTGGCGTCAATTATTTGCACTAGGACACTACACAGCTGGAGATGTTATCTGTTCTATCTATTGCAAAATACATTCAGGATTGGATGTTTGATGCGGAGGGTATCATTATTGAAGGTGATAACTACAATGTTATCACTCTCTTCCAACAAGTTTTCAATAAAGTTGAAGAAGGGGAACACTACCTGGATCCGAAGGATTTAGGATATCTTTCCAATTTCAAGCAAGTTTTATTTCTTTTTACTAATAGAGAATGTAATAAGTTAGGAAATTTATGTGCTAATTTAGCTCTTGCTTCTGATTTTTTTTGGGATAACATTAGTTCTAATAATGTTCCTCCTTCTTTTCTTAATCTTGTAAAGGAGGAATGTGAGTGTAAGCAATGGTCTTTAATAATATTTGCTGATTGCATTCTCTTAAAAAAAAAAAAACTAAAGTAAAATATATTATTTATTATTTTTATTTTTATAAAAACAATAAAGGCTTTTTTAATGATGAACAATAATGCAACTTGAGGTATTCAAATAAAGAAATTGTAATAAACAAAAGGTAAATAACTAAAATAAAAAAAAATTTAAACTAGGTTTATATAATGGTTTCGGTCAACCTGGCCTATGTCAACTCTTTAGAGTTATATCACTGGGAATTCCACTACACACTCCTTTTGCTCCTAGTAAGGTAGAGAATCCCCTCTCCTTCTCAGGGAAAATGAAAACAACCTTACACTACTTCTCTCCTTAGAAGTAACCCTCCTTCTGCACCGATCATGGTGAAGATACCTATGCCTCTAGTACATGGACAAGATAAAGAGTCTCCCACACCAAGGCTCTCCAAAGCTCTTTCACCAATGAGCTATCTCATACAACAACCTAAGGAACAAGGATTTAAATGAAGATGGAGAACCCTATACACTTATCTCACCCAAAGATCTCTTGGACACCCTTCCAAGAATTTCCTCATGTTCTCTCCAATCTCTCTCACACACTCTCTCTCAAACTATTGCATGATGCTCACAAGAACTTTCTCTAAGAATCTATTATCTCTCCTTATTGCCTTTTAAATTTTAAAATATTATTAGCAGAAGACTTAAGAATTTTTAGAGATTAAATTATCCTAACAAGAGTAAAAGTGATTATTTAATTTTTTTATTTTTTAAAAAAGAAAATAAATTAAATTTTTTGAAATAAATATTTTTTAAATGACCAACAATAATGCAACTTGAGGTATTCAAATAAAGAAATTGAAATAAACAAAAAGCAAATAACTAAATTTCGAAAAAAATTAAATTAGGTTTATACAATGGTTCAGTTAACCTGACCTACATCAACTCTCTAGAGTTATCTCCCTAGGAATTGTACTACACACTCCTTTTTTGCTCCTAGTAATGTAGAGAATCTCCTCTCCTTCTCAGGGAAAATGAGAACACCTTTTACACCACTTCTCTCCTATGAAGAAAGCCTCCTTCTGCTCCCAGCATGGTGCAGATACCTATGACTCTAGCCTCCTGACAAGAAAACGTGTCTCCCACACAATGACTCTCCAAGCTCTTTCACCAATGAGCACTCACATACAACAACCTAAGGAATAAGGATATTGATGAAGATGACGAACTCTATGCACTTATCTCAACCAATGATCTCTTGGATACCCTTCAAACAATTCCCTTATGTTCTCTCATATCTCTCTCACCCTCCCCCTCAAACTATTGCATGATGCTCACAAGAAATTTCTCCAAGAATCTATGGTCTCTCCTTGGGCAAGACTCTCTCTCTAACTCTCTTAGACAGCTTCTCTCTATTTTTTATTAACTATTTATATTAGGGCTTAAAAATAAATTATAAAATATTAATTAAGGAAATTAATCATGCTAATCATAAAGTATGATACCTATATCATATAGTATAATCTATTCAAAATTACTAACTCAGGGATATGGATTGTCATGTTTGAACTAGCCTTGTCTGAATAAGCTCTCTATTTATTTGGACTATATAATTAGAATCATATATTACAAAATTTTCTCTATTTTGACTCCTTCATTTCATGTTCTAAATAAGTGAATATTAATAAAAGAAATAATGATTCGTACTGTATGAACGGGTTCATCAAGTATGATCAATTTAAATTTTAAATTAACTTATTTTTGGAAATATAAAAATTTGTGATTTTAATTTGAAATAATTGATTGCCTAGTATAATATAGATCGTATAATATAATAAGTTATTTAAATATTAAATTTTAAGTTTATGTTAATTAATGACACTTTATTATCATAGATTACCAAATGTCATTCATATTGTACAGTATGATTGATAAAAAAATCAAGTGTTTTAATTAAATATTTAAGTTATTTATTTTGACTTGCACTCATGTGTGTGTGAATTTAGTTGTTCAACCCATTATATTCTTATGGTATGAAAAAACATAGGAAATTAAAAAAAAATTAAAATTACAAATTGACACATACTTTACTTCTTTATCTTCTTATCTTTAGTAGTCTACTTATATTCAATTCCTTAACTACATAAGGTCCTCATCATGATTCCATCACATATGTGAAAAGTACTATTATCTTTGCTTTACTTGTAATGTTAGGACAAAAAGTAATATCCTACACACACAACTAAGCCTTTGATTAGTATAACCAATAATATTTGTGATAATCAAAATCTTAGTGTATATAAGACTTATGGGGTTCAATAATCTAACCCATTTTTATGATGACAAACATTTTGGATTGAAATGATATTTTGACAAAAGATTATATTAATAACTTATTTTTTAAATTTCATAGAACCTTTTTCTCCACCTCAATTTATTCCTTAAAAATTTTAAAAAGAGATAAAATAATTTAGAAATAAATAAAACCCATCTTTTTATTTAAAAAAAAGAAATATTACAACATAAAAACTACTCCAAGCCGAAAAACATTCTTCTCCCACATGTGATATCATAAAAGGAGGATTAACACACAAAAAACAAACACTATATGAAAAAAAATTGTAATAAATAAACAACAAAAACAACATACAACACTCGATAATTGAAGGGATCTAATCTAATGGAGTTGGAGGAAGATAATAATTTTGAGGAGGGAGAACTGCTTCTAGAACCAAATTCAATCCATCTCATTCTAATGGTGCATCTCCTCCCATTGTTGATTAGAGCGTTGCATGTGATCATCCACTTTTAGCTTGAGGTTTATAAAGTGATTTGTCCATTCATCTTGTAGGTACTGATATACCTGGGGCGGATAGGGTTGAGTAGGTACTCCCTCTCCTTCTTCTTCTTTCTATCTCCTTAATGTACTTACTTACACCTCTCACAATAAATGAGATGAAAATATTGATCTATGAAGTAAGAAGTTATGTGGTCTAGTTGTGTAGAATAATTAAGGTTGTATTTATTTGTAAGTATGTATAATATGATATATTCTAGTACAAGATTTTGTTTTTTGGTGAGATCAAAGACTCCTAAGGGTGGTAAGTTTTTCTATCCACCAAATTAACATATCTATCATGTTGAATTCCATTTCAATCATACAAAAATAGGTGACTATAATAAAAGTGGTATGATATTAATTATATCACTTGCTTTGGGGATAACGATGTAAAAATATGCATTGGATGCACGTGGATTCAAATCATAGTGCTAATGAGTGGCTGGTGATGGTTGAGTGTGCTTTTATTAAGTTCAAGATTCACATTTGTCCCATTATAGTGCAAATGTGGGATGTCATGTGGTTATACATAGTATTAGACAGGTGTAGGTGTTTATGCATGTCTAAATTAGTGATAACAATTGAACAGTAACAAATAAAAATTGCATGGATGTCATATTCCTTGTGTCTGATGATTAGAAAAAAATTCTAAAAGGAGATTGGTGTGATAGGGAAAGACTATAGAGATGATGAATTGTAGAGCCTAGTTCAAATTGTCTAGTATAATCAAGATCATATAAAACAATCTTCACTTTTCAATCATCCTGATGCTTATCCATAACTGCCTTTAACTAGTCAAATCGTATAGTACAAACACAAATTGTATAGTATGTTGACTTTTTCAAACTTACAAACTAATTAATTTGACAATTATTGGCCTCAATTACATAATCCTATGTGTATCATATAGTACGAATATGATATTTTGTATAGTAGGAATAATTTTTAAAGATCATCCTAAGTGGTTAATATTGTAATTATTGGTAGCTAGTGAATTATTCTAGCCTATGTGTATCATATAGTATGATTGTGCATCATACATCATGAAGTGAGGGAAGTTGTGGTGTTGTTCGATGATTAAACTCTTTCTAATTCATGTAAGTCACAACAATAAATAGTAAGCATAAGGGCTTAAGTAACGAACATAAGACAAATACATAAACAATAATAAAAAAATAATAAAAAAAATACATAACAAACAAAAATAATAATTTGACCAAATGGTTTATGCACTCAAATCATTTATTCCTAACTTCATCCTGAGTGTGCTAAACCTCTCAATGTGTATTAACTGATTCTCATTGTCTACAAATTGATTGTTTATATCTACCCTGAACACATGATCCTTAATATATTATTGTCTTACATCTATGCGCTTAGTATGAGAATGTTGAATAGGTTCTTTGTGATGCATATTGCATAAGTATTATTGCACCTAGTAGGAATGGTGTCAACTTACAAACAAAAATCTAGAAGTTGTTTCTTCAGCTATAAGACTTGTGCAACATAATTTCCAATAGCATTGTATTTTGCCTCTATAGTGGATGATTCTACCAAAAATTATTTTCTACTCAACCATGAAACTAATGAATATCCAATAAAGTGATAGGTTCCTTATGTGCTTTTCCTACCAACTTTATATCTTGCAAAATTAGAATATGAGTATCTTGCAAGGTAAGAAGTCGTGAAATTTCTGGGATACCAAGTTCCTAAACTAGGTGTCCTTATGATATATCATAGTATTTATTTTATGGTAGTCAAACAAGATTCTTTAGGTTTAACCTAAAATTTAGCACATTAGCATATACTAAACCTAATATCAAGTCTACTAATAGCCCAACATAATAACTGCCCTATCATCCCCCTATTGTTCCTTTTGGTCAATGGATTTTTCACTTGGATTCTTGTCTAAGTAGTAGGGCACATGGTGGTATTTTTACCTATTCAACCTTCAATATCAAATTTCTTAATGAGTTCTTTTACATATTTGGTTGACTAAGAAAGGTTCTATCTTTTCTTTATTTGATACTGAATGCTCATAATGCAGTCAATTATCTCATCATACTCATCTAAAATTCATTTAAAATTGATGCTAAAAATTCTTCACACAACTCATTTGTCAATCCAAAAATAATTTCATCTATATAAATTTTGACAATTAAAATATCTGCTCCTACTTTGTTAATGAATAGTGTGAAAGTCTCATGGCACAACTAAGAGGGGAGCGAATTGGTTATTTAAAAACTTTTTTAAGAAACATCACAACTTGCAATGGAAGTAGTTCAAAATGCTATTAAAACTTTAATGCAAAATATATTAAATTTTTTTAATTATTAATTTTTAATTTATTTCTCATAGAAATAAAAATTTCTTAAGGCTAATTAAAAGTAAATTCAAAATAAATACTTTTGATTGATAGTATACTTTATGAAAATCCATTTTTAAAATTTTACTTGGATGTAACCAAAATAATTTTTAAATCACAGATCCAGATTAATGAATTTGTAAGTAATAAATGTGCAAAAAAGTACAAGAAATACAAACCATGATTTTATAATGATTCAATCAAACTTGACCTACATCCACTCCCCAAGTTTCTCCTCCTTAGGACTTACACTAACAAATGCTCCTTTTCCACTCAGCATGGCAGAGAAGCCATTCTCCATTCTCAAGTGGAGAATGACCTTTACAAGCTCTTCCTCCCAAAAAGCCTAGAATCCCTCCTTCTAGTTCTTGGTATGATATATATGCCTTCACCCTCCTTCTACTCTTCGCAATGATGGAAATGCCTCAACCCTCCTTTTGCTCCTCGCAATGGAGAAGATGCCGCTCCCCTAGACTCCTCAGCTAATCACAAGTCTTTCATGCATAAAATTTCTCTATAGAGATCTGTTGCAACTCGAGCTCACGAGTTTTTATTTTGATGATAAAAAATATTATGGTTCATCTCCTAGTATTTGGAATATATATTTGTTTGTGTGTACTAACATTTCAGGAACAACATGGATCAATCCAAGAAAGATTCAAGACTCAAGAATCAGTAGAATAGGCTTTGTTGTATTTCTCATTGATATACTTTTTGATTTCTTGAGTCAAGTCCTGTAAGGGTGTATGCTTATTTGTGACTATGGGTACACATACTTAGGGGGAGTGAGATCCTAACAAAACCAGAAGCTCAACTTTTGAACAAATCATATTGGACGATTTATGATCGTTCAGGCCGATCTGTTCATTGAACTAATCGTCCTGGACGATATTTATATCATCCTGGACGATCCAATAAGATCTCAAAACCCTAGCCGCCATGATAATTTATGCAAGGATTTAAGAGTTAAAATTTATTCTAATCGTACTGGACGATATGTATATCATACTGGATGATTTGCGCAAAATTTGTACTGATCGTCCTGGACTATCCCAGGATCATACGGGACTATTAGGTCAAATTCTGCACATCGTCCAGGACGATCCTGCGATCGTCCGGGATGATGTTTGGCGGCAGAATTGAGTTTTTAGGGTTTTCTGAAGCTGTCTTTTGGAGCACATCATCCTGGACGATCCTGCGATCATCCTGGACGATCTTTGGCGGTAGAATTGAGTTTTTAGGGTTTTCTGAAGCCGTCTTTTGGAGCACATCATCCTGGATGATCCGGTGATCGTCCTGGATGATCTTTGCCGCCAGAACTAATTTGGAAGGATTTTTGGAGCTCTTTATTTAAGCTTTCTCAAGGCACTTGATAGGTGTCTTTGGCAGCCATTGAGGCTTCGTTCTTTTGGAGAAAATTTGAAGAGAGAGCTTGAAAGGGAGAGAGGAAAGGGTGGAGTTTGAGAGGGAGCAGAGCCTGGGAAGGGGGATTCTCGAGGCAGTGTGAGGGGGTTCACACGGTTGCTCCGGCAAGCTTGCACCTAAGTACCATCGGATTCAAAGGTCGTCTCTAGGGAAGTTTTGGGAAGAAGAAGATCTCTTTGGTGTCAAAGGACCCGACTACTCCACCGCACCGGGGAAGGTGGAAGTGATTTTGTAAGGGCTTCTCCGCCTAGCTGTGGGGGATGAAGGAGAGACACTATTTGGTCTAGTGCAATACTTGGAGGGTGCCTCCGAGGAGTGGATATAGGTCAGGTTGGACCGAACCACTATAAATCCGGTGTGTTCTTTCTTATTATTTTCCGTACTTTATTTAACTACGATTATCTGCTTGGGTGAAATCTGTGATTGATCTTTTTATCGTTGTTTTAATTTGTTTTCGCTGCAAGTTATAAAAAGATTTTTCTTTTCTTTCAAATATCCAATTCACCCCCCCTCTTGGTTAGCCTCGGGACTAGTTCATAAGGGCTTAACATCCCTTTCGAACTTTCAAGTGGTATCAGAGCGGGATTCATAAAATCAAGTTTTTAAAAACTTTTGAATTCGATCCATGACTAATTTTTGTAATCGTAATATTGCGGAAGGTTATTCAATCACCCGGCCACCACTTTTTGAAAATACTACTTTTGATTTTTGGAAAAATTTACATGTCTACTTTCTTGCAATCTATTGATTATCGCATGTGGCATATGATTCAAGTTGGTTATTCTGTACCGTCACGTATTATAAGTGAAATTAAAGTTGATATTCCTTTTTCTGAATGGAGTAGATCAGATCAGATCAATGCTCAATTGAATGCTAAATGTTTGAATTATTTTTTCTGTGCTTTGAATTCTGATGATTATATGTTAATATCCGCATGCACTTCTGGAAAAGAAATTTGGGATAAATTATGCACTACATATGAAGGTACTTATGAAATCAAGTAATCTAGGCTAAATATTTTAATGCATTATTATGAACTTTTTAGCATGAAACCTCATTAAACGATCTTGGACATGTTTACTAGGTTTTCTCAAATTGTGACATCATTACATGCTTTAGGAAAAGAACTTTTAAATTTTGAAAAAGTTAATAAAATACTACGTTCTCCACTTGCTAAATTTGATGCCAAAGTCATTGCAATTTCTGAATCAAAAAATTTGAACGAATATTCTATTGATAATTTGATTGGCTCACTCATTGCCTACGAGCAAAGTTTGGGTCAAAAGCTTTTGGATGCAGGTGAAATGATAGTGCTGAAAACTGAAGATATTGAAAAAAGTAACTCAGAAAGTGATGAAAGTGAAGAGTTAGAACCAACAACAAACAAATTAAAAAATCTACTAAAGTACAAACATCAACATCAAAAGTGGAACAAAGGTAAAAATGGTAAGAATATAAAGTTCTCTTCTGATGTTATCTGTTTTGGATGTAGGAAGCCTAACATATGAAAAATCAGTGCTCGAACTTAAGAACCCTTCCTGAAAAGGAAAAGGGTAAAGCTAAGCAAATTATAATAAGGGCTGAAAATGCAAAACAAAAAATGTCCTGGGCAGATCTAGCTTCTGAATCATCTGATCAGGAGCAAGCTGATGTAAATTAATGTTCTTTTTTTGTGTTTATGTTTTTTGTTTTGTTTTTCTGTTACTATTGTTTATTCATTGTGTTTTCTGTGTTTTAGTATTTTTGTTTTTCCTTTTAAAATTTTTGATGTTTTTTATTATTCCTCTGATCAAGCACACACATAACACCTCTTATTTTAAATCATTTTTTTAAGATCTTATTTTCTAAAAATGGAAAATTCACCTCCTGTATTTTCTAAATACTTTGTTAGTTGTGGTTGATTTCTCTAAAATCAAGTAAAGGAAGAAAACTCATGATTTTGTCTCTCTATCTCATTTCTTTGAATAAGGCTATCTTACTTTTGAGTCAAAATCTGTTTCAGATTATAAATTAGTTTTTGAAATTAAAACTTTTTTTTCATCTCCTAATATTTTGTCTATCTCATAAAAATCTTTTGCAAATTATTGAACCAACTTCAAGATTATCTTATTCAGATTGTTCGTCTTTATCATAAGAATAAGGTTTGCTGATTTTAAAGATTTAGAAAGGAGGCAATCAAAAGATGCGCAGTGCGCCAAACAAATTGAAAAGAGGCACAAAATGAGCCCAAAACTGAAAAGATGCGAAATTGCCAAATTGAATACACAAAGTGTATCAAAAATCAAAAGATGTGCAAAGCGCCAAACAAATTGAAAAAGAGGCACAAAATGAGCCCATAAAAGCTGCTTCCATTCTTGTAAATCTCTAAAGTTTAGAAAACTCTTATGACTTTTTGATAGATTCGTTATTTGAGTTTGAAAATCAAGATTTTTTGATTCATTACTTTGCATCAATCTTCTATTAGATGTATTTCATGAAAGGAGTTTTGAAAAATTTTTGTTTCCTTATCTAATTTGTTCCTTGATTTAGATATTGGCTTAAAAAGTTTTTTTGCCTTTTTAAAACCTGAGCTTGGTTTAACAATTTCTGAATTTCTAACCTTTCTGGGTTATGAGTAGTCAATTCATGCATTACTTTGCTTTTTGAATAAAATCAAGTGCTAGCTTTCTCATTACGAGAAAATTCCTGATTTTATAAAAATTTCGCAAGATCAGAGACCGTTTTCGATCTTTTAGTCTATTTTTGTTTTACTTTTATTTTTTCTACTCCTCTTCTTTTTTATAATGTCAAAGGGGGAGAACGTACTGTTGTATTTGTTATATTTGTGAAGTTTATTTGTATTGTAATTATACTATTTTATTTGTGACATTTATTTGTATTATGTAGTTTTTTTTAAATAAAAAAAATTAAAAAAATGTGTTTCTCTCTATTTTTGAAAGTCTTTTCTTAGTGAGGGGGAGATTAGGAGAAAATACTTTTATTTGTAAATCCAACCAGAAATATTTGCCATCATCAAAAAGGAGAAGATTGTTGCAACTCGGGCTCACGAGTTTTTATTTTGATGATAACAAATATTATGGTTCATCTCCTAGTATTTGGAATATATATTTGTTTGTGTGTACTAACATTTTAGGAATAGCATGCATCAATCCAAGAAAGATTCAAGACTCAAGAATGAGTAGAATAGGCTTTGTTGTATTTCTCATTGATATACTTTTTGATTTCTTGAGTCAAGTCCTGTAATGGTGTATGCTTATTTGTGACTATGTGTACACATACTTAGGGGGAGTGAGATCCTGTCAAAACCAGATGTTCAACTTTTGAACAGATCGTATTGGATGATTTATGATCGTCCAGGCCGATCTGTTCATTGAACTAATCATCCTGGACGATATTTATATCGTCCTGGACGATCCAATATGATCTCAAAACCCTAGCCGCCATGATAATTTAGGCAAGGATTTAAGAGTTAAAATTTGTTCTAATCGTACTGGACGATATGTATATCGTAATGGACGATTTGTGCAAAATTTGTACTGATCGTCCTGGACTATCCCAGGATCATACGAGACTATTAGGTCAAATTCTGTACATAGTCCAGGACGATTTTACGATCGTCCGGGATGATGTTTGGCGGCAGAATTGAGTTTTTAGGGTTTTCTGAAGCTGTCATTTGGAGCACATCGTCCTGGACGATCCTGCGATCGTCCTGGACGATCTTTGGCGGCAGAATTGAGTTTTTAGGGTTTTCTGAAGCCGTCTTTTGGAGCACATCATCCTGGACGATCCGGCGATCATCCTGGATGATCTTTGCCGCCAGAACTAATTTGGAAAGATTTTTGGAGCTCTTTTTTTAAGCTTTCTCAAGGCACTTGATAGATGTCTTTGGCAGCCATTGAGGCTTCATTCTTTTGGAGAAAACTTGAAGAGAGAGCTTGAAAGGGAGAGAGGAAAGGGTGGAGTTTGAGAGGGAGAAGAGCCTGGGAAGGGGGATTCTTGAGGCAGTGTGAGGGGGTTCACACAGTTGCTCCGGCAAGCTTGCACCTAAGTACCATCGGATTCAAGGGTCGTCTCGAGGGAAGTTTTGGGAAGAAGAAGATCTCTTTGGTGTCAAAGGACCTGGCTACTCCGCCGCACCGGGGAAGGTGGAAGTGATTTTGTAAGGGCTTCTCCGCCTAGCTGTGGGGGCTGAAGGAGAGACACTATTTGGTTTAGTGCAATACTTGGAGGGTGCCTCCGAGGAGTGGATGTAGGTTAGGTTGGACTAAACCACTATAAATCCGGTGTATTCTTTCTTATTATTTTCTGCACTTTATTTAACTGCGATTATCTGCTTGGGTGAAATCTGTGATTGATCTTTTTATCGTTATTTTAATTCGTTTCCGCTGTAAGTTATAAAAAGATTTTTCTTTTCTTTCAAATATCCAATTCACCCCCCCTCTTGGTTAGCCTCGGGACTAGTTCATAAGGGCTTAACATCCCTTTCAAACTTTCAAGATCTTCTCCAAGATCTCCCAAAGTACAAACTGGAGGATAAAGATGCTAGTTGACGAGGAAAATTATGTGATCTCCCTCACACAACCTTTGAACCAGCTCTCACAAAGAAAAGGAACACCTTTCTTCTCTAAGAACTCTCTTAAGGAAAAATATCACTAGTGTATCCTTACCTCACACACACATACATGGTTAAAAGAGTTAGAATTAGTTATTTAAATCAAACCCTAATTTTTACCTATATTTGCATTCTATTGGATCAGACTATATGATATGAAGCATATAGTATAATTAGTTGAATTATACTAAGAATCATTCTAGATGAATCATTATTTGTCCATCAAAATTTCTATTCATTTATACTATATGATTTAGAGCATATAGTATGAAGTGTAATTATGATTTTGATCTAATTTGATTTAGTGATTATTAGATCAAAATAGACCATTTCATTAATATTTGTATAGTACAACCAAGATTATACAACATAATTAGTTCAAATTTTAAATTTGATTATTTTTAAAAATCCAAAATTTTGAGTGAGTTATTACCAAAATAACTGATCATCCTAGACAATCAAGATCATGCAATACTATTAGTTCTCCTTTTGTAATTTTATTAATTTTTATTAAAAACTAGATTTAATTTCTTGAACAACTCGTTATATAGTATATATGGGATTATACAATATGATTTAATAGAGAAACCAAGTGTTCAATTTTGATCCCCACTCATGAGTGTATTCTCAATTTTCTTACCAACTTACATGTAAATACATAAAGACACAAGAAAAAGAAAACACATACTCATATAAATGAAAGTCAGAGATTCACCAAGAGGGGGGGTGAATTGATATTTTAAAAATTAAACCTAAACAGGAGTTCTATTTTTTTTTTGTCTTTTTTAATAATAATTTAAACAAGTAGAATGCGGAAGCTAGTTGTTCGTTACAACAACGATATCGATGACATAATTGCATATTTCACGATATAAGATCTAAATAAAACTTTTCACCAAATAATTAAAAGCAGTAAATAAAATGCGTGAAAAGTAAAGTGCGGTAAAAATGGAAAAAGCACACCAGAGATTTTTATAGTTGTTCGGTCTCGACCTACGTCCACTCCCCGGAGTCCTTCACCCTAGGAATAGTTCAGAAAATCAAAATTATAAACTTACAAAACTTATTTCGGTAGCTAGGGTTTTTCAATTGATCCTCATTGTACAGTACGATTCCCATCATACAGTATGATTAGGTTACAAAACTAATCATCTAGAAAATAGCCGTTAGCCTGAGTATTAAAGATTAATCGTACAGTACGATTGAAAATCGTACAGTGCGATAATTTTTTAAAAAATTTTAAACATGAAAATAACTCTCCCCCTGTGTGTGTGCGAGGTTGCTCCTTTCATATACATGCTTTTGTGGCAGACTCAAGAAAATAAAAAATTAAAGAAATTAAAAATTACAAGATTTTTAAGCTCCTATTCTACCCAGTTTGAGTCTCCAGCAACCTTGAGCAGTGTGTATCTGACCTGAAATGTTAGTGCTCATATACAAGATTAAATATTTGTCATCTTAAAAAATTCTATATTTAAGTGCTCGGGATCCTGGATTTCAATAATTGGTATCAAAGCGGGGTTTCAAAATAGTATTTTAGAAAACCTAGAAACGTAAGATCCATGGCTCAATTTGGTAACCGTAACACTGTGGAGGGTTATTCTATAACCCGTCCACCTTTATTTGATAATATACTGTTTGATTTCTGGAAAATACGCATGCCTATATTTTTACAGTCTCTAGACTATCGCATGTGGATGTTGGTTCAAGAAGGTTATTCTGCACCGTTTTATATGTTGAATGGAGTTAAAACTGAATTAGCTTTTAATGAATGGAGCAATGAGGATAGAGAATTTACATAGTTAAATGCTAAATGCTTAATTTGTTTCTTTTGTACATTAAAATCAGAAGATTATATGCGAGTGTCTACATGTACTACTGGTAAGGAAATTTGGGACAACTGTGTATCACATACGAAGGAACTAGTGAGGTCAAATAATCTAGGCTAAACATACTGTTACATGATTATGAACTATTCTGCATGAAACCTAGTGAAACTATCTCTGAAATGTACACTAGATTCACCCAAATAGTGACATCTTTGCATGCTTTAGGGAGAGAGTTATCTAACTCAGAGAAAGTGAACAAAATATTACGATGTTTGCCTAGTTCATATGATGCGAAAATTACTGCAATAACTTAGTCGAAAGATTTAAATGTTTATTCCATTGACAACTTGCTTGGGTCACTCATTGCCTATGAGCAAGGAGTGAGTCAATGATAAAGTGATGCAGGTGAAAAGAAGAAGGAGCGATCGGTGGCCTTAAAAGCGAACAATTCTGAAAGTGACAGCTCTGCAGCGGAGGAAGATGACGACATAGCCTTGATGACTCGTCAGTTCAAGAATTTTCTGAAATGAAAGCAATGCCGTCATCAAAGTAATTGGAACAAAGATAAAAGCTCAAAGAATACTAAAGTTCATCTGACATAATTTGCTTTGAGTGCAGGAAACCCAGTCATCTCCGAGCTGATTGCCCCAACGTTAAGACTCAACAATCCAAAGAAAAGGGCGAGGAAAGGCCAAAGTTTAAAAAGAGCAAGTCTAGGACACAAAAAGCATTTTGGGCCGACTCTACCTCAGAATCATCAGAAGAAGAAGCAGAGGAGGAGGTAACAAATCTATGTCTTATGGCTAATGATAATCTTGATCAATTAGATCAAGATGAGGTATGTCAATTTTCTTATGATGAGCTATTGATTATCTCTGAAAAAATTCATGATTCGTATAGAAAGTTAAAGAAAAAATATGTTAGTCTTAACATTGAGTTTAGTACTTTACAAAAGGAGCATGCTAGTGTAGTTAAGAATTTTTCTGACTTGGATAAAGATCATATGTCTTTACTTGATGAATATGATGCATTAAACAAGAAGCATATTGAGTTAACCACTGCACACGATACCTTGAAATCATTACATGTTGAACTAGAGAATGCACTTAAGGAACTAGAAAAACTTGCAGATGAACTAGATAGGAGTGAGCATACATTGAGATTTGAATATGCAAGCCTTAACTAAGAGAATAAGTTTTTAAATGAAAAACTTCACGCATTTAAAAATAATAAAACACCTCCCACGGTTGCTGAGTTTTTTCAACCTCCACCATGTGAACCATCTCATTCAAAACCAGCAAAGCATGCATCATCCAAACCCAGGAATAGGCACTACCACCCCCGTAGATTAGTGAACCCATTTCCTGGTGTTAGATGTTATTCTTGTGGCATGCTAGGTCACATAGCCCACACGTGCATAATTCACCATAGGACACATCTAGTGTGGAGAACTAAGCTGCATTCATTACAGCATAACATGCATACATTTCATCCATAAAAGCATAAGGTGGAACCCAAACTCACTTGGGTTCCCAAAACTAACCTGTGATTGAAATTGTAGGGATGCTCTCACAAAAGACCTAGT
Organism: Dendrobium chrysotoxum; assembly: GCA_019925795.1. Classification (NCBI taxonomy): domain Eukaryota; kingdom Viridiplantae; phylum Streptophyta; class Magnoliopsida; order Asparagales; family Orchidaceae; genus Dendrobium; species Dendrobium chrysotoxum. Next base: position 21,864,097 of record CM034315.1, on the reverse strand, counting down.
GAGAGCATGTGGTACCTGGATAGTGGCTGCTCGGGATACATGACTTGAGACATGAAGCAGTTCGTGACACTAGAGGCCAGGTTAGGAGGCAAGGTAACTCTGGGAGACAACACCACTAGAAAAGTGATGGGCTCAGGTATCATTGGTAACTCTAAGAATTTTATAATTAAAAATGTACTGTTAGTTGATGGTTTAAAGCATAACCTTTTAGTATTAGTCAACTATGTGATGAGGGCTTTGACATTAAGTTTCTTTCTAATAAATGCATGATTAGTTTAAATGGTACACTTGTGTTAGAAGGAAAATGCATAAATAATATCTATATGTTAGATTTAAACTGCATTGAAAACTTAAACTCTCTGTGTCTGAAAATAATAGCTGATGACTCTTGGCTATGGCATAGGAGACTATGTCATGCTAGTATGAAAATACTTAGGAATATCACTCAGAAAGACTTAGTTAGAGGCATACCTAAGTTAGACTTTACCAAGGACCATCTATGTGATGCCTGCCAGCTAGGAAAATAAGTGAAATCATCATTTCATTCAATTAAGGATATCAGCACCACTAGGCCTCTAGAAATTCTACACATTGACCTATTTGGACCTGTTAGTACCGCTAGCCTAGGAGAAAAATTGTATGGATTTGTAATAGTGGATGACTACTTTAGATTTACTTGGGTGAAATTTTTAGCACATAAGAGTGAGTCATTTGAATAGTTTAGAACTTTCTCCACTTAGATTCAAAGAAAATTAGGATGTGAAATTAAGACAGTTCATAGTGATCACGGTGGAGAATTTGAGAATGATAAGTTTGAATCATATTGTAGAGAGATTAGAATAGAACATAATTTCTCTGCTCCTAGAACTCCTCAGCAAAATGGAATAGTAGCAAGAAAGAATAGAACTTTAGTTGAAGCTGCTAGGGCAATGTTAGTTGAATACACTCTTCCTAGATATTTTTGGGCGGAAGCAGTGAATACTGCTTGCTATGTTCTAAAAAGGGTAAATGTAAGATCCAAACTTAATAAGACACCCTATGAATATCTTAAGGGTAGGACACCCAATCTTTCCCACCTATATGTCTTTGGATGTAAATGTTTCATCTTAATCAATGGCAAGTCACCCTTAGAAATGTTCGATCCTAAATATGATGAAGGGGTTTTCTTAGGCTACTCATCTGTAGGTAAAGCCTATAGAATCTTTAATAAGAGGACCTTGGTAGTAAAAGAGTCTACCCATATGGTATTTGATGAATCTAATAAGACCTCTGAATTTAATCATGAAGAAGAAGAAGTTGAGATTATTCGGGGAGTAGAAACCATTGCCATAGAGACTGGAGCGGAACCTTAGGAACAACTGCCTAGAGATTGGAAATATTCTTCTAGTCATCCTAAAGAACTGATCTTAGGAGACCCATCAGAAGGTGTAAAAACTAGGTATGGACTTAGGAAAGAGGTTAGTCATTCTGCATTTATATCTATGATTGAACCCACGAATATAGATCAAGCCTTAGGAGATGAACTCTGGAGCGGAACCTTAGGAACAACTTCCTAGAGATTGGAAATATTCTTCTAGTCATCCTAAAGAACTGATCTTAGGAGACCCATCAGAAGGTGTAAAAACTAGGTATGGACTTAAGAAAGAGGTTAGTCATTCTGCATTTATATCTATGATTGAACCCACGAATATAGATCAAGCCTTAGGAGATGAACTCTGGATCCTAGCAATGCAAGTAGAGTTGAACCAATTCATTAGGAATGATGTATGGGAATTAATCTAAAGACCTAAAGAACAAAGCGTGGTTGAAACTAAGTGGGTCTTTAAGAATAAGATGAATGACTCTGGCATAGTAGTGAGAAATAAGGCTAGATTAGTAGCAAAGGGTTACAACCAAATTGATGGAATAGATTTTGAAGAAACCTTTGCACCCGTGGCCAGACTAGAAGCCATTAGAGTACTCTTAGCTTTCGCTTGCTTCAAGGGTTTCAAATTATATCAAATGGATGTGAAGAGTGCTTTTCTAAATGGGGTAATCAAAGAGGATGTCTATGTTCAACAACCTCCAGGATTTGAAAACTCACAATTTCCAAATCATCTGTTTAAGTTGAAAAAGGCACTATATGGACTAAAGCAAGCACCAAGAGCCTGGTATGAAAGACTTAGTACATTCCTACTAGATAGAGGTTTTGTTAAGGGTAGTATGGACACCACCTTGTTCTTAAAAAAGGTAGGAGATGCGATACTCATTATTCAGATCTATGTAGATGGCATCTTGTTCAGATCTTCAGAGTAAATCTTATGTGATGAATTTTTAAAAATAATGAGTGATGAGTTTGAAATGAGCATGATGGGAGAACTTAATTACTTCCTTGGATTTAGTGTAAGACAAATGGAAGGTGAAACGTTCCTTAGTCAAACTAAGTACATCAAAGATATTCTTAAAAAGTACGAAATGGAAAATGCTAAGGCCATGAATACTCCCATGAGCTCCAACATTCAATTAGATAAAGATTCAAATGGGAAGTCAGTAGATCAGAAGAAGTATAGGGGAATAATTGGATCACTTCTCTACTTAACTGCCAGTAGACCGAATATAATGTTTAGTGTGTGTCTCTGTGCTCGATTTCAAGCAGATCCAAAAGAATCTCACATGACTGATGTCAAGAGAATTCTTAGATATGTACTAGGCACCCCAAACATAGGGATTTGGTATCGTAGACACAGCACTATGTTTGAAATCTTAGGATACTCAGATTCAGATTTTACAGGATGTAGGGTAGATATAAAAAGCACCTCTGGTACCTGTCAATTCATTGGACAATCTTTAGTGTCTTGGTCCAGTAGAAAACAAAATTTTGTAGCCCTCTCAACAGCTGAAGCAGAATACATAGCGGTAGGAAGTTATGTTGCACAAGTCCTTTGGTTAAAATAATAACTTTTAGATCTTGGACTACCTATAGGAACCATCCCAATAATGTGTGACAACACTAGTGTAATTTGAATATCTAAAAATCCAATTCAGCACTCTCGAACAAAGCATATAGATATTAGACATCACTTCATAAGAGATCATGTAGCTAAAGGAGATATTGAACTGCACCACATTGTGACAAGAGATCAATTTGCTGACATTTTTACAAAACTATTAGCTTATGACACCTTTAGTACCCTAAGAACAAAATTAGGTGTCATAGACATTCAAGCTTAAAACAAAAAAAAATTAAAATAAATAAAAATATAAATTAAAAAAAAATTTGTGTGTTTGTTTTATTTAAATTAAAAAAAATCAAGAGAATTTCCTGATCCTCTCACATTCACCTTGCTGATGCCTAAAACTTGAATTTCTCTGAACATCGTACTGTACGAACCAATATTGTACTGTACGATTATTTCAAAAATTATTAAAATCTCAGCCGTCCACTGCATCCACGGTCCAGATCTCTCCTTTCTTACACATATCGTACTGTACGACTCGCCACTTGTACTGCATGATTCACATTATTGGTCATCGTACTATACGAACACCACATCGTACGGTACGATCCACATGTCAATATGGATTGGGATGAATTTAAACTCGGCCGGTACGAAAATTATTATCCTTTCGTATTGTACGAACACTTTTGTCAAAGGTCATTCAGACGACTTCTCGGGACGAACGCCTCTCACTCACATTCGTCCAGTATGATTCTGATCATACTGTACGATTTGACCCTCTTTTTCTGAACAGTCATCCAGACAAAATAATTGCACATATCGTACTGTACGATCCTCAATCGTACTATACGATACTTCCAAAATTCTATAAATTGGAGGTTTTCTTTAGTTAAGATCACTCATTCCTCTTCCAATTTCTCACTTTCTCCATCCACTTCCTCAATAATGTCTGGTGCAAGTAAGCACGGCCGAATGATCGTGGGGAGCTCTTCCTCCTCTCGGAGGTTCGACGACCGCTTTCTCTCCGCTGCCAACGAGAAAGCATATAATAAATTAAAGGAAGCTAGAATCACCCCATCTCGAATGTTGAATCAAGCCGCTTTGAACTTCGAGGTGATGAACCTTTTCGCCTCCACCACTCTCCAATTTATGTTGACTCTAGCATTTCGTTTCCACTCCGAACTACTTTTTCAATTTCTTGTAAATTTGAAAGTCGACCTAGAGAACACCACCTTTACTTCATATGCCTGCAAACAGCATGTCGTTTTCACTGTCAATGACATAGCTGAGCACATTGGCCTATCTATTGAAGGCCCTCATCCCCAATCTATGCTCACAAATGATTATGATTGGACCTCAGTTAACATGACCCTTAGAAATGTCCCATCCAATCAACACCTACCCCTTGTCCAAACCCTGAATCAAAATGCACGCATTATCTAGCATGTTCTTCACATATCCATAATACCTAAAGCTGGAGACCGCATCCACATTACTCCATTACTGTCTGTGGTCACTTACCTAATAATGTCTGGAATCAAATTCAATGAAGCCCAAATTATTTTTGATTATATCCATACCCTGTCTGCATTCCGATATCCAAGTGCCCGTAGAAAACTAAACCTTGCTTTAGGACATGTCGTAGGCTACATCTTAGATGCTAAGTATCAAATTCATTATCCTCTACCTCCAGATCATCTCCATGTCTTCTATTCAGATGCCTCTTTTCGTATCCTAATCCATCGGGGGGCCGCTCATGTCGATCCCGATTTTGATGAAGAAGAGGCTGCTGCTCCTGTCAACACACCTCCACCACCACCACTACACCCGCCTGAACCTGCCTATCCTGCCTACCCTCACGATGACATCATTCAACACCTTGATCGATTGGAGACTAGGTTGGATTCCCACATTGCTCAATAATATAAAGAACATGGAAGTGATCGGAAATAGTTTGGGGAGCGCTTCACCTCCATCGATCACCAGTTCGCATCCCTCCATCAGTACTTTCAATTGTTTCCATGACCTCCACCACCACCTCCGGATCAGGATCCTGAATTTTGAATATTTCAATTGCTTGTGTTGTACTTTTTTTCTTGTCTAGTTTTTTATCTTTGAAGTTGCTCTGTTGTTTCTTCCCTTTTTGGTGCTGTCAAAAGGGGGAGACGTTTCTGTGTTATTCTGTCTTTACTATTAATGATATCCGTTATTTATGGTTACTCTTCTGACTATATGTTGCTCGTTCTCTTGTTGTGTTTACACTGTATGTTATATTAAAATAGTTTATTTTCTTCTTCTCCTCCTATTTAAAAAAAAAGTTATCCTTCTGAGGGGGAGTTAAGGAAGACATAACAACTGTGGCAATCAGAAAATATTATTTGACACCATCAAAAAGGGGGAGATTGTTGAAATCCAGGATCCCGAGCACTTAATTTTGATGGTGACAACTAATACTTACTGAATCAATATGGACTTCCTTAAGATTACAAATATTTATTCTTGTATATGAGCACTAACATTTCAGGTCAGATACACATTGCTCAAGGTTGCTGGAGACTCAAACTGGATAGAATAGGAGCTTGAAAATCTTATAATTTTTAATTTCTTTAATTTTTTATTTTCTTGAGTCTGCCACAAAAGCATGTATATGAAAGGAGCAACCTCGCACACACACAGGGCGAGAGTTATTTTCATGTTTAAAATTTTTTTAAAATATTATCGTACTGTATGATTTTCAATCATACTGTATGATTAATCATTAATACATAGGCTAACAACTATTTTCCAGATGATTAGTTTTGTAACCTAATTGTACTATACGATGGAAATTATACTGTACGATGAGGTTCAATTGAAAAACCCTAGCCGCCGGAATAAGTTTGTTAAGTTTATAATTTTGATTTTTTGAACTATTCGTACTGTACGATCTATATCATACGGTACGGTTAATTGAATACTGACCAAAATTATCTCTCGTAATCAGGAAATAAACGTTAGTTTCTTAATTAAAGTAGATCGTACCGTACGATACTATATCGTACAGTACGATGGTCAGAGATGATTTCATTCATCCCTTTGATCATACCAGATGAAACCAAGACTTTTTGTTCTATTCATCCTGGACGACATTCATATCATACTGGACGATATCCTGAAATGAACTAATCGTACTGTATGAATAGTGCAGTGCTGGACGATAGTTAGAGATGAATTTGCTCGTCCAGGGAATTGTCCCACAGATCGTCCGATATGAATAGTAGAAATCAACATGATCATCCTATATGATATACATATCGTACAGTACGATAGGTATAAAATTTGAGAACTGTTCGTCTGTGCTCATATTGGACGAAGCTGTAGTTGAACTGATCGTACTGTACGATGATATATCGTACTAGACGAACAGAGATGCAAAATTTGAAATTTTTAGGGTTGTCTGAAGCCTGGTATAAAAACAACTTAAATTTTTTTTAAAAAAAGTTGTTGGTCTGTCTTTTTGCTGTGAGAGGCATTGAGGGAGGAAGGGACTCTTGAAGGAGAAGTTTTTTCTTAGAGAGATCCAGGGCTTGCGAGAGGAAGGTGAAGGTGAGCTTGAGCGTGAGGGAGAAGGAGTGTGAGGGGATCACACGGTGGCTCCAAGCTAGCTGCATGCTTTGCTCCTCTTGTGGCTTTGGAGAGTCTCGGGAAAGTTCTCGAGGGAAGAGACGCTTCAAGATCAACATCGTCAAGGTACTCTGCCATCTCCAGGAGGGAGAAAAAGGAGAAGGTCAGCTGCCGTCACCAGGAGGGTGACATAGCGTTTGGTATTCCGCCACACCGGCGAAGGTGAAAGTGAGTCTTGTAAAGGCTTCTCCGCCTTGCTGTGGGAGCAAAAGGAGAGTCAACTTTTAGTAGTGCAAATCCTGAAGTGAAGGACTCCGGGGAGTGGATGTAGGTCAAGTGACCGAACCACTATAAAAATCTCTGGTGTGCTTTTTTCATTTTTACCGAACTTTACTTTTCACGCATTTTATTTACTTCTTTTAATTATTTGGTGAAAAGTTTGATTTAGATCTTATATCATGAAAATTGCAATTGTGTCATCGATATCGTTGTTGTAACGAACAACTAGCTTCCGTATTCTACTTGTTTAAATTGTTATTAAAAAAGATAAAAAAAATAGAACTCCTGTTTAGGTTTAATTTTTAAAATACCAATTCACCCCCCCTCTTGGCGAATCTCTGACTTTCAATAAAGAGTTTTGATTATTCTTCTTGAGCTCCCTTCTTTTATGTTGGCTTCTTATATGTTGTATTCAGCTTTAGTTCATGCACTATACCTAAAATGTTAGTGTAGCAAAACAACCTATATATATATATATATATATATATATATATATATATATATATATATATATATATATATATAGAAAGAGAGAGAATAAAATATTAAATGATTTAACCAATTTGAAATCATCAAAACTTTAGGACTTGATATGGCTCACCAGTTTCAACAATCTCTCCCATGTTTTATGGTAAACTTTGTTAGCTAAAATTTTAAATTTGCAAGTTTGCATTTGATTTCAACATAGTTTTCCCCCTCACTATATGCCCTTATTAAATTTTATGGGAAAATATTTTAAATTTCCAATTAATTTTAGATTTAGTAATAGGATTTTTCTATTTTTAATTTTTTTTTAATTTTTAACGACATTAAAAAAAAGAAACACAGATATAAGAACATAACAAGAACACTAACTTGGAATTATAAACTTTAAATAAGTACAATAATAAATATAGAACCTAGCTAACATTGCAAACCAACACTACTACTACAGACATCTAAAAAAGGGAAGGATAAATAAAAAGGAGAATACAACATGACAAAAAAGAAGCTGCATAAGAAAATCAAGCATCAGGATATCCTTAATAAGGGGGTGGTGTTGTTGGCTAAAAATAACTATGAAGGGCAGAGAAAAAGTCCTGGAACTAGGCAGGGATAGCCTTGTGTTTCTGTTGCATCTCTTGCCATCGCTACATAGATTGCTTTATGTGGGTATCAACTTTTAGTTCTAATTAGAAAAGTGCTTTGGCCATCCATCCTAGGGGTAGTCATAAGTAAGAGAAGGAAGTGGTTGGGCTAGTGCTCCCCTTCTTTTACTTCTTCCTCTAAGTTGGGAATGAGCTCAATAGGTGCTTCCCTACGCCTTTCACTATAAATAATATGAATTGAATTACCTATAAGGAAGAAAGGCTGGTGGTCATGTGGTGTACCATAGGTTAAATTATATTTGGATTCTAGCATGTAGGCAATGATATGTCCTAGAGCTAGATTTTGCTTCCATTGGGCATGGGGGTTTGTAATAGTGGTTAGATTTAGTGTACCTAATCATTATATTTACATCATTAAATTGTGTGTCAGTCATATAAATATAGGTGATGATAGAAAGTAAATGGGTGATGTTCATCTGATCACTAGCTTTGTGAATCATATTGTATCAAAGTATGTATTGGATAACGCATGCATTCAATATCATGTAGGTGACAAGTGGTTATTATTAGTTTAGGGGGAATGTCAAAGTGTGTTATTCACAATAGTCTAATTCTAATTTAAGACTAGTATAATATCATGAGGTGCTTCTCTAATATTGAAATGTGGAGGTACTCATGCAGGTCTGTGTCTATAATAGTGATTTGATACTGACAGACATTGGATGGTATGGTGGTCCTATCATCTGTGCTTCAAAGAGTGGAGAAAAAATTTAAGTACTTTAATGTGGCAGGTAAAAGCTAGGCATATGAAGAATTGAATGGTAGTAGTAGTAAATAGATCTAATACCAAGTATGAATTGGTTTCTTGATTCACTACTTTAGTTGATTAAGGATGCACTTCAGTATTTTTGTTAGGCCTCTTGATCTTCATCACTTTGGAACCTATCATCCAATGTAGGTCATGGGTCTCTAAATCTTTTTCTCTTAGTAGCAAAAGAAGAGGAGTAAGCTTGATCACAAAAGGGGTAAAAGAGTAGAAGTGAAGGTGTGAAATGATATGAAAATTAAGCCCTATCTTATAAGATTTATTAGATCATACAATATGATTGGGGGATTATATTAGCTGATAGGGTGAGTCTAAACCATCCCATCAGGATCGTATAACCAATGGTTAGATCATATTGGTCTATCAAAGATTGTATAATATAATCTATAATTTTTTATTATCTCGAGGAGTCAATTGTATAATAGTTAACCAAAAGAAATTATATTGTATAATGCATAATTCATATAGTAGGATATGTAATAATGATCATACCAAATATTTAAAATGGTAATTATTGACTTATAACCATCCTATCATATATATATATCATACAATATAATGTGTGTATTATATACTAGGATGTGAAGATTTTTGGTTTTTTGACATGATCAAGAACACTTCTATAATAGAAAAATCACATAATATATAACATATAATTTAGAACTAAAAACATAATAACATGAAATAAACATAAACACATTTCACAAGCTACAAAACATAACATGCATGATACATAAATAAAGACACATATCTACCCAAATTACTTTTTCACTTAAATCGATAATCCCCAATCTAATTTGAAGTGTGCTAAATCTCTCAACATGCAAAGGTTTGGTTAAGATGCCAGCCAGCTTGTTTTTAGTGATAATAAATTGAATATTCACATCTCATTTTGATACATGGTCTCTAATGATGTAATGTCTTATGTCAATATGCTTTATGCATGAGCATTCTATAGGATTTTTAGTGATGCATATTTCATTTATGTTATAACACATTATGGGTATCGTATCCACCTTTAATCCAAAATTAAGAAGTTATTGCTTCAGCCAAAGGACTTGGGCAACACAACTTCCTATAGCAATATACTCTACTTCTATGGTGTATAGGGCAACCTATTTCATCTTCCTACTTGTTATGAATTGGTAGGTACTTGAAGTGCTCTTTCTATCTATCTTATATCCTATGAAATCAAAATCTGAGTATCCAACCAATTCAAATGCTAGATTGATTATATGATACTAGATACCTATGCTTATAAGATATCTTAGGATTCTCTTAACTAAAGTCATATAAAATTCCTTTGATTTATCTTGAAATCTAGCACATAGTCGAATACTAAACATAATGTCAGTCTTACTTGTAGTTATATAAAGTAATGAACCTATTATCCTTCTTTAATTATATTGATCGACTAACATTTCTTTTGGATCCACGTCTAATTGGGTAGTCGGGCTCATGGTGTGTGTTCATACTTTTGCATACTTCCATATTAAATTTCTTTATGAATTCTTTTATGTACTTTATTTGGCATAAGACGGTCCCATCTTCTCTCTATTTGACATAAATTTAAGAAAATACATCAACTCGCTCATCCTACTTATTTCAAACTTACTACTCATAACAGATGAGAATTATTCACATAATTTATCATTGGTAGTTCCAAAGAGAATGTCATCCACATAAATCTACATAATGAGTATATCATCTCCAATTCTTTTAATAAATAGTGTGGTACCTATAGCCCCCTTAATAAAATACTTTTCGAAGAGAAAGGTACTAAGCCTATCGTGTTATACTAGGTGCCAGCTTTAATCCATGTAGTACCTTTTTGAGTTTATAAACATGATTAGCAAATGATGAGCTCCCAAATTATGAGGGCTACTATATATAAATATCTTCTTTTATAATCACATTCAGAAAAGCACTCTTAACATTCTTCTCATGCAATTTAAATCTTTTACAGCAAGAAAATGCTAAAAGTACCAAGATGGCCTATAACCTAACTATCAGTGCAAAGGTTTCCTCAAAATGTATCCCCTATATTTGATTATAGTCATTTTCAATCAACTTAGCCTTATTCCATACAACTGATTTAAAGTCATTTAACTTGTTCTTAAATACCCATTTTGTTCCCACAATACTTTGATCAGTGGGTACATCTACTAACTCCCACACATCATTTCTTTTAAATTGATTTAGCTTTTCCTACATCGTTAAAATCTAGTATTCATCCATAAAGCTTGCTCGACACTCGTTGACTCTACCATGGAAATGAATTCAGTGTGGCTAACTTCTTTCCTAAGTACATGTCTAGTCCTAAATCCTATGGATGGGTCTCATATGATCATCTCCCTATGATGGCTAGATGCATGTCTCTGCTCTATAGATAAGGGATCATTAGTCTCTTCTCTATTTTTAAGCCTATATTCTTAATTCTAGTAATGATGTCACCCTCTTCTTCTTCATTTTTAGGTGGGGTATCTCAATAGGTCTCATCAAATACTATATGGGTTGATTCGTCTATTACTAGTTTTCTTTTATTAAAGACCCTATTGGCTTTCCTCCTGCTAAGTATCCCAAAATCATAAACAAATCAAACTTTGCATCAAATTTTCCCAAATTATATTTATCATTATTGAATACATAACTTTTTCAACCAGAGACATGTAAGTGGGAAAGGTTTGGCATTATACCTTTTAGAAGATCATAGGGCTCTTATTCAATTTGGATCTTATATTCACCCTATTCAAGACATAACAAGCTGTGCATACTACCTCAGCCCAAAATTATTTTGGTAATCTATATTCATTTAATATTCTAGCAGCCTCAACTAAGGTCCTATTTTTTCTCTCTACTATGCCATTCTGTTGGGGCATTCTAGGTGCAACAAAGTTGTGTTCTATTCCATCTTCTTGACAAAAGGATTCAAATTTATCATTTTCAAACTCTCCTTCATGGTCACTATGGATGACGGAGATGGAGCATGCTAATTATCTTTAAATCCAAGTTGAGAATATCCTAAATTCCTCAAATGAATCACTATTATTAGCTAAGAACTTGATCCAAGTGAACCTACTATTATCATCTACAATAATAAACCCATATGAATTTCCTCCAAAACATATGATGCTGGCTGGTCCACATATATGCATATAAAATCTCAAGTAGTATGCTGGTGTTAATCTCCTTGAGTGAGTAAAAAGAGGACTTAACCTATTTTCCAAGCTAACATGCATCCCATAGGTGCTCCTTACAACAACAACAACAAAAATCCTTTATCCCACTAAAAAGTGGGGTTGGCTACATGAATCTATTTTCTCCATTGTGTCCTATAAAGAGTCAAATTCTCATCTAAATCTAATAAAGAAAGGTCATTTGAATCATTTCCCATAGGTGGTCCTTAGTGTATTTTAATTTTGGTACTCCTATAACTAGGTCTAAGTGAGTGATCTTTTTAAGTGTCCTCATACTTAGGTGATATTATCCTATGCCATAGCCAAGCCTCATCTATAGTGATTTTTATGAAATGCACTTTTCTAGACTCACTTAGACTCTCTAAGTCAATCATGTAACATTATTCACTCTAAAACCACATAAAATAGGTTTATTATCAAGCAAAATTAAGCATTTTTCAAAAAAATAATTTTACATCAAATCTGTTATCACATAGCAAGCTAGTGCTAAGAAATTATACTTTAAACCTTCTACTAACAATACTTTTTAAAAATTAATGATATTAAATTTACCTATAGTTCTAATTCTAATCACATTTCTCATAATATTGCCTACTAGGGTCACTTTTCCACCACTTATAGACTCCAATGTGATAAACGTCTTTATATCTCTTATCATATGGCATGGCATGTACTATCTAAGTGCCACATGCCTTCATTGGACCCCTTTTGAAGACATATCTTCAAATCAACTCTTATTGTAATCTTGGGAACCATGAGATGAATCTATGTCATGCGATGCAAATGAAGTCTTAGGTCTCTAGACATATTGTGCGATAAGGTAGACTCTTTGAGGACATATTCATGCAATGTGTCCTATAATGCTACAAGAAAATAACTTAACACTTAGAATTAAATGAGCAAACTTATGCCATGATGGTTTTTTCTAATGTGATGAGTATTCTCCTGGGTGGTGTGTGCGAATATGGATGCATTAGCCTTTAGATCCTTAATTTCTTTTTGTAATCCTTCATTTGCACTTTTATAAATACCTAACTTTACATATGCTTCATACTCACTACTATTCAAATTTAGAGCCACTTCTTCTAAAACTTTATATGCATGTTCTAAATTAGTATGCTCTTTCGTTTTGTCCCTAAAATTATTTTTCAACTCCTCCAACTCCCTTTGTAAACTAGAATGCTAATCTACTAATGCAGTATGTTCATTTTTTTTTAACATACAAATTTTTCTACTAGATCAGTGTGCTCTTCAACCAATGCATTATGACTAAGCTTTAAACTAGCAATTTTCTTTTTAAGCTTTTTATAACTTGGGTGTATTTATTTTGAAAATGAAAGTAGCCCATTATATGAAAAGTAATATACATGTTTTTCATCGAAGTTATTACTTCCATCTTTTACCATTAGACATAGGTTCATGATCTCTTCCTCTGCTTTAGTTTCTGATGATCTAGAGTTGCAGTTGGAGCCAAAGGCCCTTTGAGCTCTCCTTTTGCTCTTCTTCACATTGCCTTTATCCTTAGCTTTTTTCTTTCATTGGTTGGCTCTTAAGATTTGGTCCATCAGACTTGATATGACCTATCTTTTTACATTAGAAGTACACAACATCAGCCAAAATTTTATTGAACTTATTGTTTTTACATAGGTCTTCAACAACTTTAAGAGCCCATATATGTGTTAGTTGGATGAGCTTCAATGAGTTCTCCATAGCAAAAACATCATCCATTCAACTAGTACACTTTAGCCTCTATTATTTATAGCAAGAGTATTCATTGAGGTCCAGCAAAGTTTAAGCATCAATTAAGTTAAACCAAGGTTACCATAATCTAAGTATGTGATAACTCCAAACTTGACTTTTATGAGGTCAAGAACCTTTGAAGATTATTTGCAATCCAATGTGATTTGATCGTTGGATTGTAAATAGCTACTACCATGATCCTCCAAGATCAATTGGAAGAAGATCTATCCATAGGTCATTTTGGATTAGGGATTTAAAAAATTAGTGGTCTCTATTCATAGCCAGAGGTAGAAGACAAAATCACTATCAACCATTCTATTTAAATAGAATGAATGGTGGTGATTTAGTTATATATAGCTCTATTCAAACTTCCATAGTTTGAACTAGGTTGAACATAGTTGTTGGATCTTTTATTGGGCGGTTAGGATTCATACTACATGTTAGTGGGTCTTGCCACTATAAATAGAAAACTAAGAGGATAGACCATGTGTAAAGTGCCTGCTGACTCAATAATAAATTTAATTAATTCAAAAAAAATCATGTTGAACTTTTAAAATACATATCTAATTTAATAAAAATCCAAAATATATAATTAAGCCCTCTACATATTCAAATATTTATGTAGAATAATATAAAAATAAATTGATAAGGGTACAGTTAAAGCATATACACTATTTTGATTAAACATTGTATATGGTTAATAAGGTGATCAACTCACTTAATCTTCCATAACAAGCTTCAACTTTATTTGATGGATGGTTTAGGGTTTCTTTCACATCCTTCAAATTTACTAAATCAATTTGAGGTGTCAATAACATTTAATTTATTTTTCAAGATTCTAGATCATTAAATTACCTATAATGTAGTGAGATAAAGCATTTTAACAAGGATTAAGAGAGATAGAAAATAAAAATTAAAATCATTAGAAATAGAGATAAGATTCATGATATCTATCTTAATCAAAATAATTTTCACAATTAGGAGGATGGATGAAAATAACTCTAGGGCAACTTTCTCTCTCTCTTCTCTCTTCTCTCCTCTCCTCTCACCACCCCCCTCCCCCCCTCCCCTCTTTCCTCTCTTCTCATCCTCTCCTTCTTGGTAAAGGAAACAAAAATGGAGAATTTGCTCAGGTGTCTTATATTTAGATAGTGGAATAGTATATTAAAAAAAAAAAACTTAGGCCTAGCATCACAGCACTCCTGACAATAGTGCTGCAGTTCTCCCCCTGAACATTCCAAACTCGAGAGGCCAATGCTATAGGGACTGCATAGCTTGAATTCAAATTATAGAGAGACCAGCGACAATGTGCTTGCACGTACAGTGCTATGGGGTTCCCGCATGGAATTTCATAAATGTGGGAAATATTCTTATGAATCATTTATAGGTTATTAATGGCTCTTTATTCAAGCAAGAATTTAGGTTTTTAAACAAACTTTTGAGTTTCTTTCAAGAAGAGGAGGCTTGGTGGCTGGCTTCAACCTTATAAGCATTTTGTGATCTCTTCTGAACCTATACTTTGATGAGTATTAAGTGCTCTACCTTCTTAAATAAAATTAATTTCATAATGTAGAACTCTTCAACATTCATCCCATCATGCTCCCATAATAATTTCTCATCCATTTTTTGAACTATGACTATGGATCCCAGGGGGGTGCATTGGGTTTTTTTTTTGGGGGGGAAATTTTTAAATTAAATTATAAATTGATACAAAAAGGATATTAAGTAATTCAACTGAATCTTGATCATACATAATACTAATAATAGTAATGAGATTATCAGAGTGATCACACTATTAATCACCCTAATAAAAATAAATAAATTGAAGTAAAAAAAAAGGAGAGATAAGAGGTACAGAGACTTTTATATGGTTCGACCCTTACCTATGTCAATGCCTAGCCAAACCCTAGCCTAGATTTCATCATTCCAAAATAAAAATAAAATAATATGACCTTCATACTCATTTACCTTGTTGACTACATCCCCCAACTAAAATACAATAACAACAATCTCACTAAGACAATGACTTAGAAAATAAAAATAAATTGCTTATCTAGACAATTTAGAAATCACAAACTTTTGCTAGACTTTAACCAAAATGGTGAACTTATAAACTATTCAATTAATCACCTTAGGATGCTACAACACAAAATTTGATTAAATAAACTTATAATATTTTTTATTTCAAATAAATTACAAACAATAACTCTTTAGCAAAATGATTTAAACAATTTTCAACAATGATTTTCAAACATGCAAAATTGACAAATGTAAAGATAATTTTTAAAGAATATAAATTCAGCAAAAGAATTAAAGATTTTAACAAAACTCATTAATAATTTCAGCACCTTCAAAAATCATAATAGTAAAAATATAATTTTATACTTTGCAATAAGATACAAAATAATTTTGGCAAAGTATGCAAATAAATTCCAACAAATATGTCGGATAATTGCAACAAACTTTCAACACATAAAACATATAATCTTACTAAACAGAAATCATTATTTAAACAGATAAAAAATAGATTTCAGCAATCATGAAATTGAATTTTAGCAC